>JAVKPL010000571.1:0-153759 GCA_032173675.1 Gastrolobium villosum
AAATAGAGTTCAAGGAGTAGAATCTTACCCCCAATGGTTGCACAACCAAAGATTGGTTACTCCTTAAGCTTCCATGGAGGTAGAAGCCAACAAATATCTCATTTTCTCCTTTGGGTCGAATTTTGGGAGGAAGAAATCTCACAACACAAGACTCCCCACTAAGACCCAAGCTAGGATTATGAAAGGGGAAGATTTGGAGTGGTTTGGGCTTTGGAATCACTCAAAACCATCAAGGATTTCATCCCTTAGGGTTTTCCCTTCCTCCCTCTCTTCTTTTTCCTCTCTTCTTTTCCCTCTCTTTCTGCGTTTTGCTCGACGGGAACGGGAGGGTTTTTGGGTCCTTTTTGTATTCAAGTCCCTTAACATAGGTTAAGTGGGTATTGGTTCATCTATCTATTAAACTCCATTAATTACCAAACTTTACCCAAAAGTTTGGAATATTTTTCTAGGAATATTTCTACTTCCATTTTTATATTTTGGGTACTTTTGTCTACACCCATTTATATCCCTTAATTTCTACTGAGTACATTTTTTACTTCAAAAGTCACCCCAATAATTTTTATTAGGGAACTTACTTATTTTTACTTACTATTACATGCTTTAATTATCTAATCACATGTAATTTGCTAATTAATTATTTTGGGTTATTATAGTCACCCCACCTTTTAGCGGTTTTGTCCGTAAAATCAAGAACATACATGTCCTTAAACTCAGGATATTGACGGAGAAGCTCATCTTCCCGCTCCCAAGTGGACTCTTCAGGTGTCCTTCCTTCCCATTGAATCTTCACCATGGGAATGGACTTATTCCTCAGCCTCTTCTCATCTCGCTCAAGTACTTTCAGTGGTCCTATTGGAGTCTTCAAATTTCCCCGAATCTCGACATCATCAGGTTGAACCACATGAGAAGGATCAGCTACATACTTTCTTAGCTGAGAAACATGGAATACATCATGTATATTGGATAGTTGAGGAGGTAAGGCAAGCTGGTAGGCAACTGGTCCCACCCTACGTAGAATCTGGTAGGGTCCAATAAATCTAGTACTCAGCTTCCTCACTCCAAGGGCTCGTCCCACACCCGTAACTGGTGATAACTTTAGAAACACATGATCTCCCTCCTCAAACTCTAGAGGCCGATGCTTGAGATCATAATAACTCTTTTGGCGATCTTGGGCCTTTTTCAGATGATCCCTAATCATTTTAATCTGTTCAGTGGTCTCCTGAACAAAATCCAATCCAAACCGCTCTGCGTCTCCAACCTCTGCCCAGCAAGTAGGTGTCTACACCTGCGACCATACAAGGCCTCGTAGGGAGCCATACCCAGACTAGCATGAAAACTATTATTATATGAAAACTCAACCAGTGGAAGGTATCGATCCCATGCCGTACCCTGGAGCAGGGTGCAAGCCCTCAGCATATCCTCCAACGTCTGAATGGTCCTCTTAGTCTGACCATCCGTCTGTGGATGATAGGAAGTACTCAGTCTCAACTGAGTGCCAATAGCCTCCTGTAATGCTCCCCATAAGCGAGAAGTGAACTTCGGGTCCCGATCACTAACAATGTTCTCAGGCACCCAATGTAGCCTCACAATCTCCTTCACGTAGAGCCTGGCCAATTTCTCAGCAGAGAAATCTACTCGAACTGGTAAAAAGTGTGCGGGTTTTGTCAATCTATCCACAATTACCCATATAGAATCATAACTAGCCTGTGTCCGCGGCAAACCCACTACAAAATCCATGGAGATACTCTCCCATTTCCATTCAGGAACATCCAGTGGTTGCAACATACCAGAAGGCTTTTGATGCTCAATCATGACCTTCTGACATACAAAACACTTGGAGACAAATTCAACAATGTCTTTCTTTATACCAGGCCACCAAAAATTAATTTTTAGGTCCTGATACATCTTTGTAGCTCCAGGATGGACAGTGAATTGACCCCTATGGGCCTCTGTCATCACTTCCTCTGTCAACTGTCTAGGTACTACAATACGACCCTGATATAGTAGTATACCCTCATCATTGCAGGATACACCACTCTGACCTTTCAGTCGTTTCGTACTTTCATTTTGCAGTTGAGCATCCTTAATCTTGGTCATCATTTCGTTCTCAATTCTTGTAATTTCGATGTAACAAATTCTGCCTGGAAAGACTTCAGACAATTTCATATCTCTGAACTTCTCAATTACATCAAAATCTCTCATCATCATGTTTTCCATGCTCACTGACTTTCAGCTCAATGCATCCGCTACAACACTAGCCTTGCCGGGATGATATTTCAGTTCGAAGTCGTAATCCTTTAAGAATTCAGTCCACCGTCGTTGCATCATATTCAACTCTTTTTGATCGAATAAGTACTTTAGGCTCTTGTGGTCACTAAATATGACAAACTTCGTTCCATACAAGAAGTGCCTCCACTGTTTCAATCCAAAAACGATTGCGGCAAGCTCTAAGTCATGGGTCGGATAATTTTCTTCATGAGGTTTCAGTTGCCTCGAAGCATACGCTACCACTCTCCTATCTTGCATCAGCACACAACCCAATCCCTTTTTAGAAGCATCACTGTACAACTCAAATTCACCTTCCGGATCAGGAAGTACTAACACCGGAGCAGTTGTCAGCTTTTCCTTTATCTTCTGAAAGCATTCTTCACATTCATGCGTCTAAATAAATGGAGCATCCTTCCGGGTCAAACGGGTCAATGGCAAAACCATTTCCAAAAATCCTTTAATAAATCTCCGGTAATAACCAGCCAAACCCAGAAAACTCCTTACTTCAGTCATAGTCTTGGGCCTCTCCCAATCAATAACTGCCTCTATCTTGTTAGAATCAACCGCCACCCCATCCGCAAGAATGACGTGACCCAGAAATTGCAATTGAGAAAGCCAAAATTCACATTTAGAAGGCTTTGCATACAGCTGTTTATCTCTGAGGATTTGCAACACAGTTCTCAAGTGATTCTCATGATCTTCCTTACTCTTGGAATATATCAGGATATCATCAATAAACACAATCACGAATTGATCCAGAAACGGCTTGAAAATGCGATTCATATAATCCATAAACACCGCCGGAGCATTAGTGAGTCCAAATGGAATTACCTGATACTCATAATGTCCATATCTAGATCGGAAAACAGTCTTCGGAATATCTTCATGCTTAATTCGGATCTGATGATAACCTGACCTCAAATCTATTTTTGAAAAGACACAAGCACCCCTCAACTGATCAAGCAAATCATCTATGCGAGGGAGAGGATACTTGTTCTTTATAGTAACCTTATTCAACTGACGGTAATCAGTGCACAATCTCATGCTACCGTCCTTTTTCTTAACAAATATCACTGATGCTCCCAACGAGGACACACTAGGCCTGATAAACTGCTTAGCCGAAAGCTCCTCAATATGCTTCTTTAACTCGGCTAATTCCGGTGGTGACATCCGATACGGAGTTAGAGAAATGGGTATCACACCAGGCAACAAATCAATGGTGAACTCAATCTCTCTATGAGGTGGAAGCTGCGGAATCTAAACACATCCACAAACTCCTTCACCACGGGAATATTGTCAATCTCCTCATGACTTCCACCTACTAAACCCCCCACAAAGACATATCTCAATGCCCCGGCCCTCAAAGCCTTTCTAACCTGCAGCACAGATAGATATGGGGAAGAACTAGTAGCAGAATCATCAGCAGAGAGCACAATTCTTTTTCCACAACAGTCTATCATAACACAGTTATTTGATAACCAATCCATTCCCAAGATAACTTGAAGACTGATCCTAGGAAAACAAATAAAATCCAGCAGATAATCTCGGCCTTCATATTTAAATTCCACATCCTTGCATAATACTGATGTGTAACACTTCTCTCCAGTAGCAGTCACCACTTTCATTGGAGGAGAAAGGTCGTACATTTGCAAATTTAGCCCAACGGCCATAAAATCAGACATACAGGAGTGTGTAGCTCCTGAGTCAAACAAGACTTCAATGTCCATATTATCAATATAAATTATACCTTTCACAAGATTTGAAGCCTTTTCTGATTGCTGACGGTCCATGGTGTATACTCTACCAACCGTCTATGACTCTATCATAGGTGGAACAACAGAAACAGGAACAGCCGCCGCTTGAACTGCCATAGTCCTCACTTCATTCTGAGGACACTGTCTCGAGTAATGGCCGGGCCTTCCACATTTATAACAGATAATTTCACTGGTAGCACACTGGCCTCTATGCTCCCTTCCACATCCTTTACACTTAGGAGGAGGTCCTCTATCAACAAAATTCTTCTGAGTTCCCGGTTTCTTGAATATATCTGCTGGGTTGTTCACACTCAGTTTTTTATCTTTCATCTTTTTATTCTTCCAATAACCCGAGCCCGTTGTTTTATTGGCAGTAGGTGCTTGGGCCTCAGCAGGCTTCTTGGTACTGGACACACCATATACCTCTTCTACCTTCCGGCACTGATTCACAAACCGGCTAAATTCTCGGATGTCACAGTTTGGCATCTTCCAAGACGTCTTCTCATTCAGACCCCACTGAAACTTGGAGGTCATCTCAGCAGAAGTGGGTAAAGCTCTCCCATAAATAGCATATTTCACCAATTCGTTGAATTTGGCAAAATATTGATCAATAGACATTGACCCTTGCTTCAAATCGTTGTATTCATTCTGCTTCCTTTCCCTAGCCTCCCTAGGAAAATAGTGGTCTAAGAACAGCGTCTCAAACAACTGCCAGGTAATTTCCCGGCCTTCAGCTTCTAAAGGCTGCACAGTATTAGTCCACCAATCCTCCGCTTCCTCTTCCAACATATACACGGAGTAGACCAATTTCAACACATCAGGGCATCTCATAACCCTGAAAATCTTCTCCATAGCTTGAAGCCATTTTGCTGCCACCATAGGGTCATATTCTCCTTTAAAAGAAGGAGATTTGTGTTTTCTAAAAGCCATTAATCTTCTTTCTTCGGCTTCGTGGTCATCAACCTGTTCTGTGTGGGGTTGACGCACCTCAGTATGATGGCTATGACTACCTGAGTGGTGACTGGCTTCACCCTCATTATTACTTGCTCCATCTTCTTCATTGTGAGCAGGTGGAGTAGACGTGGCAGTGTGAGGAGGAGGAGAGGGTTGCCGGTTCTCGGGTCTAGCATCCCTCATCGCCCTCAGCTCATTCATCATTGCGGTCATAGCATTCCGCGTGTCCTCATTTGTTTTGAGCAAATTCTCGTTAGCTCGACGACTAACTTCCAACTCCCTGTGCACAGCTGCCAGGGTTTCAGCCATAGGATCTGGTTGCCCAACTGTTGCCCCACGACCACCTCGGGGCCTAACCAAAGCAGCCAAAACAGGATCTGGCTAAGCATTTGCATTCGATGCCTCAGCGTTATTCCGGTTCCTCGTCATGACACTACACATGTTACACCAAGAAATGAGTTGATCAGGCTCACACTAAGTGATCACAAATCCAATAATCATCTAGAGTACCAAAACAACAATAAAGCATTAAACAACAAACATATATTACAATAGTCCACAAGTTTCCCTACAAAACTGCTCTGATACCATAAAATGTAACACCCCGTTCTAGAACCGGTTTGTTAACATTGACTTATGATATTAAGCGCAGTTACAATCAAATTGGTTCAATTAAAATCCGGTTAAATTTTTCTTTTAAAACCAAGCCGAATTAAATTACAAAATGGCGTGACCATAACTGTAATACATTGCGGAATAAAATCATTTAAGCTTAATACCATACTCTCATTGCATTAGACCAAAAGTGGTTAAATGTCTTCCTCTCTGTTTTAGCAACGCATGGTTTCAAACCGCGTCTCAATTGGAGTTCTACAGCTCAAGTTATGACCATTCAAGACCACACAATATTCATGTGGACACAGGTCATGCGCGCTAAAGCGCGCTATCGGGCGCTTAAGTGCCCACTGGCAGAGAGAAACCCGTCTTTTTGCAGCGCTGTGCGCTAAAGCGCGCTAGCCGAGCGCTTAAGCGCGCGTTGTGGGCACTTAAGCACGCTGAGGCAGGGAGTCTTGGCCCTCACAGGGACAGCACGGCGCTAAAGCGCGCTCCTGGGCGCTTAAGCGCGCTGCCAGGAAAATCCAGCACTCTCCCTTTTCTTTCTCAGTTCATGGGGGATGCATCCAACCCCTTTTCTCAACACCTAATCAACATGTCAAAACCTTAATACAGGAATGTAATCAATGCATATGCATCAAATGGTTTACATGTCTTTCCATTATATAATTACATTATGTTTACAAATCTCAATCATAAAGTATGGGATTTAGCTATAAAATACTATGATCACTCCTTGGCTCCCATCAACAAAAGAGACACCAAAGGGATGAGCATAGGCTAAGTCCAACCAATTAAACATAACATGCATATGACAATTGACTCTCATTTAGCAATGCTATACATGTGAACTACAAAATGACATGCTTAATCAAATGACACTCTATCTTCATATGTCTATTCACTTCAAATATGGCCACTTACCATCAGAGGCTCCTGCAGCATCCTTGCCTGAAAGGGAGTCCCCAATAACACGGGGTGAGATATACGAATATATCCAGTAAACCAGGGGCCATTGGAGCATCTCTCCACCCCATAGTTCAATAACAGAGTAATAGCAATGAGAATAATAATACAGCAAATACATATCCATGCAAGTATACACAACATCTCCAGGAGAAATCCCTCGAGCTCTTGTCCTAAGGATACTCAGATGCAAATAGTCCTACTGGCCAGCTAAATTACCAAGTATGATTTACGCATCGTCATGCAACATACCAACATAGGGAAACACCATCCTATGTCACACCAAAGCATGCAAATACGTAGAACAAAGCATTACACTATTTCATTGCATTTATATAGAACAACACACCCATTACCTGTTTAGGGCTTGGTGGAACAATAAAGGGAATTACACCCAAGGTCCGAAGGCTTACCTCAAAGCTTCCAACTGAACCGTTGTTCTTCACCAACCTTCACAACACAACATTAATTTCAAGGAGCTAACCGAGCTCCATAGCTTGCTCCAACGGTTGGTCCAAATGCCTCAATCCTAAGCATCACATGGACAATATCAACAATCAACCCAAACCAAACCATTGATTACACAAACAAGCCAAGTAATAGTCAAATGCATAATCTTGTAATTTTCCCAACAAAATCATACGACTATCTAAACTCATTTTCATCGATCAAACGTCATTCCTAGCATTTATCTCAACATACTCTAGGCCTCAATCTTCCTAGAACATAGCCCATTTACTCAACTTTTCATAAACCCTAAACATTATTCATCATCTCCCCCAATCATGCATTTTTCATGAAAATAGAGTTCAAGGAGTAGAATCTTACCACCAATGGTTGCACAACCAAGGATTGGTTACTCCTCAAGCTTCCATGGAGGTAGAAGCCAACAAATCTCTCATTTTCTCCTTTGGGTCGAATGTTGGGAGGAAGAAATCTCTCAACACAAGACTCCCCACTAAGACCCAAGCTAGGATTATGAAAGAAGGGAAGATTTGGAGTGATTTAGGCTTTGGAATCACTCAAAACCATCAAGGATTGCATCCCTTAGGGTTTTCCCTTACTCCCTCTCTTCTTTTTCTCTTCTTTTTCCTCTCTTCTTTTCCTCTTCTTTCTGCGTTTTGCTCGATGGGAATGGGAGGGTTTTTGGGTCCTTTTTGTATTCAAGTCCCTTAACATAGGTTAAGTGGGTATTGGTTCATCCATCTATTCAATTCCATTAATTACCAAACTTTACCCAAAAGTCTGAAATATTTTTCTAGGAATATTTCTACTTCCATTTTTATATTTTGGGTACTTTTGTCTACACCCATTTATATCCCTTAATTTTCACTGAGTACACTTTTTACTTCAAAAGTGTCCCCAATAATTTTTGTTAGGGAACTTATTTTTACTTACTATTACATGCTTAATTATCTAATCACATGTACTTTGCTAATTAATTATTTTGGGCTATTATACCTATCGTATGCTTTCTCAAGGTCTATGAACACCATATGCAAGTCCTTCTTTTCTCGGTATCTTTCCATAAGTTGTCGCATCAAGAAAATGGCTTCCATGGTACATCTTCCTGGCATAAATCCAAATTGATTTACAGAAACCTTGGTATCTCTCTTCAAGCGATGTTCAATAACCCTCTCCCACAACTTCATAATATGGCTCATTAGCTTAATGCCTCTATAGTTTGAACAATTCTGTATAACTCCCTTGTTTTTGTAGATAGGCACAATTATACTTTTCCTCCAAGCATCAGGCATCTTATTTGTCTGGAGAATCTTATTGAAAAGATTGGTCAACCATTTTACTGCCACATCCCCTAGGCCTCCCCACACTTCAATAGGGACACCATCAGGCCTCAAGGCTTTGTTAGTGTTCATCCTCTTTAAAGCCTCCTTAACTTCATGTGTATTAATTCTGCGTACAAGTCTTCTATTCATATCATCATACGCGTCCTCCAAGTCCACCTCGCTTGTATCTCCATCTGCCCATTAAATAGCTTGTTGAAGTAGTTCAACCATCTTTCATTTTCATCTTCATCTCTCACCAGAAGTTTTTGATTTTCATCCAACATGCGTGAGTAATACAACATCAAATTGTTTTTTTATCACAGCAAGTTTACCCAAGGTATTGCTTTGAATCCTTAACTTTTTCCCCTAGTTATGGATTAGCTAACATAATATATCCAAAACGAGATGCCACAATGTATGCTATTTGCACATAATATTGTGCTTATTGATGAGACTAAGGTGTTAACAAAATATTAGAGTTGTGGAGAAGTATGTTAGAGTCTAAAGTATATTAGAGTTATCCATCCTCGGATAACCACACATCCACTTTAGCATCCTCATCTCTGCTACTCCCATTTTATGTGCATGTTGCCTATGTGCTAGCCAACATTCAGCTTCATATAACATTGCAGGCCTTACTGTTGTTCTATAGAATTTTCTTTTTAGCTTAAGGTGAGTTTTGCGGTCACACAAAAACCCAGAAGCACTACGCCATTTAGTCCACCTTGCTCTGATTCTATGATTTACATCCTCATCAATCTCTCCGCCTTTTTGCAGAATGGATCCCATGTATCTAAAAGCATCTTTCTTGGGTACCTCTTGAGCAAATGTTGCACAGGATCTTGGTCTATATCTCTTACCAGATAAAACTCACACTTCATATACTCAGTCTTGCTCCGGCTTAACGTGAATCTTTTAGACTCCAACGTGCTTCTCCACAATTCAAGTTTTCTATTAACACCGTCTTTGGTCTCATCAATAAGCACAATATCAACTGCAAAAAGCATATACCGTGGCACTTCCTCTTGGATATTTTTTGTTAGTTCATCCATAACTAAGGCAAAGAGATAAGGACATAGAGCCGAGCCTTGGTGTACACCTACCGTGATAGGAAAATAACTTGGTGTTTCATTACAAGCTTTCACACATTTAGTAGCCCTATCATACATATCCATAATTGTCTTTGCATACTTTGATGGAAAAATGCTAGGATAAGAGGTAGTCAAGAAAAATGCTTTTAGATATTTGTGATCAAAATTGCAAAATGGGAGAGAGATTGACGAGAATATAAATTATAGAATCAGAGTAAGTTTATGACATGATGCAGTGCATAAGGATATTTATGTGATCGCAAAATCTCTTTGAGGCTAAAAGGAAAATTCTATAGAGCAATAGTAAGGGTTGCAATGTTGTAGGGAGCTATATATTGGTCACCACTTAAGCAACATGAGCATAAATTGAGAGTAGTAGAAATGAGGTTATCAAGGTGGATGGGCGGTTAAACAAGCATGGATAAGATAAACAATGAAGATATTCAACAAAAGGTAGAAGGAGGACCGATGGTGGAAAAGATGAAATAATATAAATTGAGATGGTTTTAGCATATTATTCGAAGACTGCTATATCTTCTCGTAAGAACAAAACTTTGTTACCAAGAGCATGACACAAAGATGAAGAAGTTGGCCAAAACTTAAAGGAAAAGTAGTAAAAAAAAAAGATTTAATAAAAGAGGGAAATAGATTGGCTTATGGTGTGTCTTTGGATAGAGGGGAGGAAAACTATTAGCATTGTGGAGGGGTAGACCTATTTTTTCCTATATTCCAAACAACCTTTTTTTAGTTATTTTTCCATATATTTATTTATTTATATTTCTCTAATTTACTTTCCTTCTTATTTATTTTTATTTTCTATTTTTTCTTCTTTTCTCTCGATCATTTCTTGCTTGTTATTTGGGCTCATTGGCCGCTAACCCTAACTAGTCTGGGAGAAATGTGTTGTTGATGTTGAAATTTGTTATTTAGAGCCTAATTTTGATCCTGCTACTGCTTTCTGTTCACTACTTTGATTTTCAATCTCACTTCTATCTTTGGTTCACGACCTTAATTTTCGTGCTAGTCACAAACTTCACAATTTCTTTGTCGTTCTTTGTCAAATTGGAGATGAGAAAATACAATATTCTCCCTGTAGAAACTCTTTGGATGTGCAAAATACGTTCAATACTCCAAAGGTGAGTTCTTCTAGAGAGGGAGGTGCAGAATAGAGAAGCAAATTTGTGTAGTATTGTTATTTAGGAGTTATTATTTTATGGCAAGAAATTTTGGGAAAATATGTTCTTGGAAAATAATATTATGTTAAGATTTTTTATTTGTTTAGGATTTCATGGTTTAGGAAATTAATATTTGATTAGGTTTATTAGGACTTATCTAGGACTTTTTATTTGATTTAAGATTTCATATTTAATTAGGATTTATCTAGGATTTTTATTATTTTTGGGTTATAAATACCCGTTAGGTATATATATTGGAGGAACAATTTTCCCTAGTGGAACACTCATTTTATGAGACAGGGATTATGAATACCCTATTGTAAAATATGCAAAACAATATTGCCATGAACCAACTTACCACACTAACTGAGTAGACTATATCAGGATGGGTAATTGTGACACGATTAAGCTTGTTAACCTGCTTCCTACATCGCTCTACGTCTGGAAGAATATTACCATCACCTGTGAAAAATTAACATTCAGATTATGGGTGTTTCAGATGGCCTAACTCTCCAAACAGGTCAAGGATATAGTTTATTTGAGAAAAGAAAGACATCTCTTACTACAGGCTACCTTAATACCCATGAATTACTTCAGAGTACCAATACCACTCTGGACTGATTCAAGAAGAAATAACCATGCCATCCATGATAAAAATTTCTTGGATGTGAGGTATGACTCTACACAACCTCCAAATAAGCTGTAATGCACCAAATGGTCCCTGGAGAGCATGTTCCAACCAGAAAAGCTAGCTTGAAGCCCTAAAAGATCCCCTCAGGAACTGACTCTACCTTTGTTGCACAGACCTCTCTAGCCTGCCACAATTCTTTTGGTCAACATCATCGTTCTAAACTGCACCTCATGGGGTTGCAATATTAAACAAGAAATCCACCAAGTTATCACTTGTCCAGAAAGGATGATTGATCTCCATGGAGTAGAGTGACCAAGGCTGGTAAAGAAAATGTTTTTCCTTTTTTTGTAAACAGTTAGATCTGTTTTCGGACCTTGTTTGAACTTAGCTCTTGATATATTGTAGAAAAGGAATTAAGAGAGTGAAACAATGGAGAGAAAGTAAAGAGAGAGAAGAATGATACTCTAATGGGATGCACTAACTTGTTTACTGTCAGGCTCTCCATGTGGGAAATCTTTAATATACTCTAGGACCACCGTGGTCCTTCCATTCAAGAGTTGACATGTGTATTTTTTTTTCTCTTTCCTCAACCTTTTCTCTCACCTCAGCCCCACCCTATTTTGTGTAGTCCGGTGCACTGTATCTTCGCTCCTCCATGTGTGTATATAAATACTTGGTAATTTAATTGTAGTACAAGAGTGTTTGAACTTGTACAATCCTCGCCTGGCCAAAACATAAAATTCAGTAATACATTATTTTATTCCAGCACTCTTACAAAACTATCTTAAATTCTTGCTGTAATTAATTTTGACCAGATTTATTGTGCTAGAGCTTAACAAATTAATGAATTCACTTGTACTGATATTGCATATTGATTTGATATCACTTCAGGAAATCAGCTGGGATCCACATTGGTGAATGACTTGCAAGAGCAGGAAAAGGAGCTTAAGCAATATATGATGCAACTTGAAAATGCTGAGGCTGCCCGGGGTACTTTGCTTTCCCAGCTTAGAGACGCATTGCAGGAACAGGTGCAGTTATTTTTGTAAATATGCTAGTCATGAACCAATTCTTCTAAAAGCTTAAGTTATTAGGTGGAGACACATAAATGATTTTATATTATATTTCTAATATACTCCCTCACACAAGAATCTTTTGGACTTAAAGCATGGACGATGCATAGCCCTATCTTGTGCTGAAATCTAACTTTTTATCAGAAGAATAGAGATGCCAAGGATCTAACTCTTTGGTTTGGTTAATTTTAAATTAGTTCTATTTATTTTGTGCTGAAATCCATCCTGATACTGTGTCATGAACTTGTTAGAATTAATTTTAAATTAATTCTATTTATGAATAAGAAATTTGATTTCATAAATGTGTTGCTTTGTCACTGAATCAATGTGTCTTTTTGCTACTAAATAAGTGTTGTTTAAATCATAACCTTATGTTTTCTATAAATAAATGGGGAATCATAATTTTCAGATACAAGTTCTCCCTAGTATTTTTTTTTTTTTGTACATTTTTTGCATTTGCATCTTTCTACTCCAGTGCGATTGGTCAGACATAGATTGAGTTCGATGGTGCTGTTTTACATGGAAATGCCACCGCAAGAACAGAGGTAATCCGTTCTATCTTGGAAGACAATTGTCCATGAATCTTGGGCACTATTGAAAGGGAAATTTGTTTTAAGGACCAGTATCAAACATTGGGCTTAGGATTTTTCTTTGTTGTTTTTATATGTTTTCGTACGATATGTTGTAACTTGTGTTATTTCATTTTTCGATTTTAAACAAAGATTATGTAAAGAATCTTGGGATACACCACCCCAAAAGCTAGCTCAAAGGGTGGGAGTGCCCAAGGCCTTATAAACTCCACATTAGTTGTTCATCCAACCAATGTGGGACTATATATCTCAACACGCCTCCTCACACAAGAGCCCTTTAGGCTAGAAGAGTGGACAATGCAACAGGCCCAGCTTACCTGTGCTAAGAAATTCCACAAGAGAAAGTGGGGGGCGGCGAGACTCTGATACCATGTAAAGAACCTTGGGATACACCACCCCAAAAGCTAGCTCAAAGGATGGGAGTGCCCAAGGCCTTATAAACTCTACATTAGTTGTTCATCCAACCAATGTAGGACTATATATCTCAACAGATTATCCTCATAATTATTTGGCATTGTTTTTCATAACAGAGCTAACTCTTCTAAAAACTTAACCTGTTAGGTGAAGACATATGAATGATTTTATATTACATATCTAACAATTCTCATATTTCGAAGATGCGATTGATGACTGCTTGCTAACCTCATGTTTTTCAGGAATCAAGGCAAGAACTTGTTCATACCCAATTGCTAGTAAGAATATGTCTTCTATCTCTGTCTTTGACCTGCATGAGTGTTATATTATTCTTTTTTCCTTAAAATGTTTTAATTCGAATAATCAGGCCAACTTTTCATTAACTTTCACCTTATTATCCGATGTCTGGGTTTTGGATTTTGTGAATATAATTTTGGATTTTTCCATTGGTTCATCTTTTACTCAATCAATCTGGTTCGAGCCAGATAGGATCACAAAGGCGACACGGTTCTCCCTACTAAGTTTTTAACACAATGGCATACCTAGTACTCAAACACGATACCACTGGTTAAGCTAGAATAATCCCGTGCTAGTTGATCCATGGTGAATATAATTTTAGTCACTGATAAAAATTAGAAAATAATTGTGTAAAGTGTGTTTTGAATGTTTTCCTGTGAGTTCATTTGTTGTTTGAATAAATAGTGAATCAAATTCATTTTGGTTTTCTACGTAAAGAAAGAATAAAAATCACCAATGACCACAAGCCTTCTGTGGGCTTTTCATCAAAAGAAACTATTTCCCTCTCTTTTCTTTTAATTATTATTGATATATTTACCTGCTCTCATGTCTTAATATATTTTTTTTTTTTGTTAGTAAAATCGTACAAATTGATTGTCATGCACAATTGGTCATGCTGTGTATTAAATAAATCACGGCAACTTCCACTTTCATCTAAAGTCTGTTATAAATGATAAGTTTGTGCAGCAATGTTGTCCATATTATTTCTGTTTTGTTCCCACTATTTTGCACCCTTTGCTCTTCATCTGCATCTTAATAGGCAGTTAGGCGTTACAAGCTTAAGAAGTGGCATGTAGTGGTTTTCTCTTTTTTCCTCCCATTTTGTCCTTCCTTCCTTCCATCTCTTTCTTTCTCCTTCGTAGCAGTGGGCAGAGAATCAACTTTTCTTTTTCTTGAGCATGCTTGGTCTTCCATAATTGTTTTGAATTCCTTGTTTTGCAAGTTTTTGGTTGTCTTTGCCTCATGGATTTTTTTTGCCTACATATATGTATCCTTGCGAGTTAAATGTCCGTTTGGCTTGCCAGATTACTAAACGTATCTATTTGCTTCTTTCTAAGAGAGTTGTTGATAGAGGTGTTTACATTAGTATACAATTTTTTTGATATAGAAGAAATTAATTGACATGAAGAGAAAGAAAGAAAAGGAATCCTCCTGAACAAAATATAAAAACATAAAACATACATGGAAAAATAGTGTAACAAAGCTTCCCAATTCCTTATCATACCCCAGAAAAAAGGCCTAGATTTTAAACCAAATATATGCCGACAGCCTAATCTGTTTCCAAGTCAAGTGATGTGCCTAAGAATCTTCCTCAAAAAGCCACTAGGATTGGTCTAGTGGGGAGGGATTTTGGTAGGAATTCTCACTATTGTATTAAAAAAAACGAATCCTCCTCAAAGATACGATAGATCTGCTCCAACCAAATACATTTTAATACAAAATAATTTTGTAGGAAATTTGTTTTAAATGTTTATGGACAAACCGTTTAGAATACAATGATTAGCTGGTTAATTAGCACCTGATAAACAGTTTAAAATTTCTCTCCATGGCCATTAAACATAATATAGTTGTAAACTCCCCAGTTACTGCATATTTGCTAACTAAGATTCTTGGATGGTTAAGTTCGTGAAGTCTTACATTGGTGTCAATTAATCCCATTTTATTGTCTGCATCTTTAATGTCGTGCAGGCTGCACGAGTCCAGATTGAGCAAGCAGCCAGTATCATGAAGAGGCTTAACCAAGCACCAGAAGCCACGAGGGTGTTGGAACAAAATCTTCCATCAGTTCAACTAAACAACACCCCTCCTCAGCCTTCTTTTACCCAACCTTCTATCTCTTATGCTCCTCTCCAAACTACTGAAGAAGATAAGAAGGCAGCAGCAGCTGCTGTTGCTGCTAAGCTTGCTGCCTCTACATCCTCTGCCTTCATGCTTACATCTGTTCTTTCTTCCCTCGTTGCTGAAGAAGCTGCTGCCTCCATGAATGGAAGCTTGAATTCTACTGGATTTACTTCAGGATTACCTCCTGGTTTCAATCCAGAGAAAAGGCCCAGGCTTGAAAAACAAATGCCTGTTTCTGATGTTAATGGTTCTGATACAGGAAGCTCTTCTTTTTTTGCCACATCACAGCAACCATCAGTGGCAAATTTGCCACTGACAACATCAACCAGCTTGCAACCCATATCACAACCCAATCAATTACAAGCTCCATTTCCTTCAGTGCCCCCACCTCCTCCTCATTCCCCGGCAAATCCACCAGCAAATCAATATGTCCAACCTACTGGCTTGATGGTTGGGGGAATTCCTTATGGATATGGATCAAACAACCTACCACCTCCACCTCCTTTGCCTCCATATGTGGCAATGGGGTTATCAAGGCCCAGCACTCAACCATCACAATCACAGCAGTCACAGGCTCAGCAGCAACAGCAGTCATCGACTGGAGGAATTTACAGGCCACCAGGCATAGGGTTTTATGGGCAAAACCATCCATCAACACCACCAGCGCCAGTACCTCGACAGTGAGCATTGTTCAAAGACCAACAGCTAAAATTGCTGCAAGCTTTGTAGCAAGTTCCTTTGAGAAATTTCTGTACGCTGAGGATTTTCCTGGAGGCTGTGTAACAATGTAAATTATTAGACAATTAGATGTTGCAAGAATTCTGTAACATCCCCCCCCCCCCTCCTTTCTATTTTTTCTTTTGCCGTATTCTGTTAAATCCTAGTTGTAGGTTTTGTTATCGTGATCTACATAGCCAGAGTCAATTACTATTTAAAAGCATGAACCTGATGGGGTCCTCAGTAATTGTTCTGAAACACTGAATACCCCTGTTATGGTGTATCATGAATGTGGACATCCTAACTTTCCAAAAAGTAAAAAAATATGAATGTGGACATCCTAACTTTCCAAAAAATAAAAAATATATGAATGTGGACCTCCTCTTTCTGCTTGAAGCTGCTTTTGGAATGACGCATGAACATTAGTGGCTGGTGTTAGTCTCCTCTTCTAGATGAATGGCTTTTATTTCTCACCTTTCTCCTTGGATATTATCGTAGAAGGTTGGAGGTTAATGTATTGTACTATCAATTGGCAAGATATGCTAGCATTTTTGTTGGCATGATAAAATCTGAGCACAGGATTTCAGAGAAAATTGAGGGCCCTATCATAACAAGGACAATCCATCAACATGGAATACCCTTGTCGATAATATTTTCAATGCTCATGTAGTATATGATGCACCCACTTAAAGTGGAAAAATATAGTAATTCATATGATGTCAGGGAGGTCATGTGAGACGAGAGAATGCATTAGAAAAAAGTGAGGAAAGGATAGTTGTTAATTTGTCTAAGGACGATTGTGGGGTCTGTCTTGATCTCATGACACTTGATAGAAAGCAACTCACTAACCTAATTGCATTTATGAAAAAAATTGGCAAGAAAATGAGTGTAAATGCTTTAATGTGAGTGGGTGTATTTCTATTTTGAGTGAGTAGTATGTATTATAGGGGCACTAGCCATATTATTATAATGAGATTTGATTTTCTCATGTTGCGTGAGAATTCAATTCTCATGTTATGATTCAACTAGTGGTGGACTCCACACTTATTAAAAAAAAGGAAAAAAGAAAAGTTTTACACGCAAATCGAAGGGTCACAACATGATAATTGAATTCTCATACAACATGAGAAAATGTTTTCCCTATTATAATTTGTTTAATAACCTTATTTTGCAAATAATTTTAAAATTCTAAAATATACACAATCTATTGTATAAAATTTTGCAATCAAAATAAACATTTTTGAAAAAAGTGTATGATAATTAAGAAAAATAATTATTTTTGGTAAAATAAAATGAATTTTGTATGCATTGGGGGCGCTTGCTTCGAAGTTCTATTTTGGTAGCCAAGTGTCTCAAGTATGTCTACCACCACTTCAATTAGGGCCGATAAAACTAGCTCGACTTGGTGGGGCTAAATAAGACGGGGCAGACTGAATTTTATAGCATACTCTCAAAAGCGAGGCGGGGCAAGCTAGTTCATTTTTTGGCAGGTTGATGGCGGTGAGGGGCGAGTTAGTGTAAAAATGGTTTGGACTGGCGAGCCAACTTGCCCTGCCTGCCAAAGGGGAGGAGTGAGCCAAGTTTTTCAGCTCACTCTCAAAAGCGGGATGTGAGATGCTAACTCTTTTTTGATGGGTTAATGGCAGGGTGTGTTGGGCCGGCCCGCTCATTTTGCCACCTCTAATTGCGACTAGGCAGGGACACAGAGTTATACCGTGAAGGTTTTGGACTTTGATACTTTGTTGGAGATTGTGAGGGGGTAATGATTTTGGAAGGGATTGGTGGTAGAAGTAAGAGAGTACAAGAAGTAGTTGGGATGCAAGGTTGTAATGGGAGAAAAGGGTTCTTGGAAGGAAGAGGGAAGGAGGAGAAAAAAGTATTGTTTTGGTTTTTTCATAATTTTTGTTTGTGGGATAAAAAAAAGGGAACACATTGGCAAGAAAAACAAAACAATTCCTGTTGACTCATTGGAAATTGTGCTAGCATTCCTTTTAATTTTAATTTTTCTTTTATAATGGAGCCCACCAAAATTTATTAGTGCAGGAAAAAAAATTTATTGTCCTATCACGGGACATATATTTCCCATAAAAAAATTGTCTCTTGATTTAGTGAGAGAATTTATTTATTTTTCTTGGGCTTCACCCCTTTTTTTGTTTTGTCTTTTGACCATTTTTTAAATGAGATATGGAACAAAGAGTTTTTTCGTGTACAATCCTTTATTTTTAACACTTTACCTTTTTATTTTTATTGTTGTGAAGGTGCTTAAAAGATCCAAACAATGATTAGAAAATTGCATTTGAATTTTGAAGTACAATGGAAACCTTGCTTAGATAAAAAGTATTTTCGTCCTATTCTTTTGTAAACACTGTTATTTTTAGTTTTTATAATTTTAACTCATTTCAATTTTAATTTCTATAGTTATTGTTTACCAAAAATAAATAAATTCTATAGTCATTGTTTTGGGTTATCTACCCTGATTTTTTATTTATTTATTTAAATGCTGATGTTCATCGCTTAGTTATTAGTGGTTATACTTTTCATTTACTTGGTTTTAATCTTATAAGTAGGGGTGTTAACGGGCCGAGCCGAGCTTTGGTCTTAAAAAGCTAAACCTGTGTTTAAATGTATCAGCCTGACCAAGCCTGCTACCTGTTATAAATATTATTATCGGCCTGTGACCTGACTTATTTACAAAAAGTTAAAGTCTGGTTTAGCCTGTTTAAAAAAAAAAAAAAAAAACCAAAATTTATCCAAACGGAATAAACAATCAACAACACTAGTAATTCCATGAATTCAATGTATATCCAAACATAATATAGAACAAAATCATTCAAAAAGTCTATTTAACCAATAAAATGAGGTGAAATGGATTGAGGAGAAAGTGAGCTATTACAAGTAGTATAAAAAATATAAAATAAAAAAATAATATACTAGGTCAGCCTGAGAGACTCTAAGGCCGAGCTTTTGAATTGGAGCCTGAAGCCTTTTTATTAAACGAGCTTTTATATCAGCTCAAACTTGGTGCCAACAACCAATTTTAGACATGTAAACTCAGGCCTTCACAAGTCGAGCCAAAGGCCCCTGGCTCGTTTAGCACCCCTACTTGTTAGTATATTAAATTGCAGGCATCTTGGGGCAACTCCCACCAAAAGGAGAAAATACGAGAAAATAATTTTTCATGTCTTATTAATTTTTCATATCAAATTCTATAATAGAAAATATTTGATTTATAAAATAATTTTTCATGTTTAGTTAAAAAGATAAAATAAAATAAAATTTGGATTTGCATAAATATTGATTGCGTGTCGAACGCATGTCATAGTGTTGATCGTGTGTCCTAAAATGTTGACTGCGTATTGGAATGTGTTAATGTCCGGCATGTATTTTTTATTTTATTTTTTAAAAAATGCCATATTCGTGCTTCATTGACAATTGTAATGAATCGACATAACCGGCCTCAAGGCTGGCTACGTGAACCAACCCAAACCCACTCTTAGGTATAAAATCTTTTGTAAAATGGAATTTCATCTCACATATATATAATCTGAAGCCTTAGCCTCACTAATCACTATTGTCATTTTCGACACACCATTGGAATCTATAAGCCCACTATGTTCCCTTATAGGGTGTATGATCACTGTATGGGCGATATCTATGGCTTTGGTAAAGACCAGGCCACGAGATATTATCCCAAGTATAAGCAGATAATCAGTACAAGTATAAAGCTGTAAGAGAATTCAAGTAATAGGCTAAATAACAATACATAACATGCTTTTAGTTGTGCCCCCTGGGGGCTATTTATAGGGATCATGGTGTGGATAGATCAGGGAGTGTGGTCAACTCTCCTTGGGATACACTCCTATGATAGCAGTGTTGGGCGGTTTAGGCGCTGACGTTATGGCAGCGCTGCGTTCCCTGCTACTGGCGATGCCAGTGTTGGGCAAAGGGAGAGTTTCCCTTTGTGATACCTGCGGCGATTGCCTTTGGTGGTTAACGTCCCAAGGTAAGACGTTTTGGTGTATCTCTCGGGTGTGCTGCACCCTCGGTGGATGCGAAGGTCCACGTCAGCCCTAAGGGCTAACGTGGAACTAGAAAGGGGTTTGGGCCAGAGAAGTTGGGCTGCTGGAGCGGTTGGCCTGTTAAGGCGGTTGGGGCCTACTGGGGCGATTGGGCCATCCAGAACAGGAGCCCCCCAGCTTGGTAGCATGCGTAGGATGGTGCCAAGTTATAGTCTTTGGGCGTTATCTTTAGGGCGACCGTCCTAAAGGGTTGGGCCAGAGAAGTTGGGACGCTTGGGCGGTTGGCTTGTTGGGCGTTACCTTTAGGGCGATCGTCTTGATTCCTTATATAGCGATATTGCGAATGGGAGAGTTTGAGGCGTTTGGTGGTCTGTGTAGGGCATTTGCTGATCAGCCCTCGCCAAAGTTGCGTTGGGGCGTGCTCCGTTTCCTAGCACGTTCGCTATTCGATATGGTCCTTCCCAATTTGGGGCGAGCTTTCCTTCGCGGGCGTTCTTGTTTCCAATGTCTGCCCTTCGCAGAACTATGTCTTTAACCTCAAACTTCCGATGAACCACCCTCTTGTTGTAATAAGTGGCTGATTTATCTTTGGTGAGCTTGTCATTTTGTGCGGCATGTTCTCGGAGTTCGTCAAGCAGATCCAACGCTTCGGCCAGGTTTTGATCGTTGGCGACTACGGCTATGTGGTCACGCCTCCATGAAGATTCGCCGATTTCCACAGGGATCATTGCTTCTGACCCATAAGTTAGCCTAAAAGGCGTTTCTTGGGTGGAAGATTGGGCCGTCGTACGATATCCCCACAATACATTGTCGAGATTGTCAATCCACGCTCCTTTGTGTGTTTCAAGTTTCTTTTTTATCCCCCTGGACAACATCTTATTGGCCGACTCCACTAAACCATTGGATTGCAGGTGTTCCACCGCGGCAAAGTGGTGTCGGATTTGCAAACTTTTCATTAACTCACGGAACTTGCCGTCGGTGAACTGGGTGCCATTGTCTGTGATTACCTCGCCGGGGATACCGAAACAGTAGACTATGCTCCTCCAAAAGAACTTCCTGGCCTTCTGAGATGTGATAGTAGCCAAAGGTTCAGCCTCCACCCACTTAGTAAAATAATCTATTGCAACTAAGAGCCATTGAATTCGTCCTGCCGCCATTGGGAAAGGTCCTAAGATGTCGACCCCCCACTTGTAGAAGGGCCACGGCGACGTGATTGATGTTAACTCTTCTGGTGGAGCTCTGTGTACGTCTGCAAACCTCTAGCATTTATCGCATTTTTTCACGTGCTCCCGTGCATCTTTCTCCATTGTTGGCCAATAAAATCCTGCTCGTAAAGCCTTTTTTGCTAAGGAGTGGCCGCCCATGTGGTGGCCGTTGATCCCTTCATGAATTTCTTCCAGAATATAGTGTACATCATTTGGGACGATGCATTTGAGGAGTGGGATTGAAATCTCTCTTTTGTACAATCGCCCCTGGATGATGCAGAAGTAGGCGCTCCTCCGAACGACCTTCTTTGCTTCCTTTGGGCTAGGAGGTAGGATCCCGACTGACAGGTAGTTAATGATGGGCTTGATCCAAGTTTCTTCAGCGACCTCAGCGGCGACGTCAGTAATGCTCATGATTATGCATGGGTCAGGCAAATTGTGCTGAATTATTGAACGATTGTTACCTGGGCTCTTAGTGCTTGCCAATTTGGCGAGTATATCGGCCCTGACATTGTCTGCTCGCCTGATATGCTCCACGTCCACGCTTTCGAAGGATTGGAGTAGCTCTTTGACCTTTTTCAAGTATTTGCACATCAGTGGTCCTTTGGTCTGGTAGTCCCCCGAGATCTGGAAGGTTACCAATTGGGAGTCGCTGAAAACCCTAAGATGTTGGGCACCCATCTCTTTTGCTTGGGTTAGGTCAGCTATCATCGCCTCATACTCTGCTTGATTTTTGGTCGTATTGAACTCGAATGTTAACGAGTGTTCCGTGGATACGCCGTCTGGATTTTCAATTATCATGCCTGCACCGGAGCCTTTGGCGTTGGAGGAACCATCAACGAATAGTTTCCATGTTGCTGGCCTGGGGGCGTTAGTTGCTTGGTCGCTTGGCGGGCTGAAGTGTGTCATTTCGGCGATGAAGTCTGCAAGGGCTTGGGCTTTGATGGCGGTACGCGGCTCATAAGTGATCTGGTATTCAGATAAATCTACCGCCCATGACATCATCCTTCCTGCGAGGTCGGGCTTGTGGAGGACTTGGCGGATTGGCTGGTTAGTTCTGACCGTGATTGGGTGGCATTGAAAATACGGTCTCAAACGTCTAGCAGCAAAAAATAAGCGTGAAGGCGACCTTCTCGACTTGCTGATATCGAAGCTCAGCGCCTTGTAGTACTTTACTGATGAAGTAGACCGGTTTCTGTCCCTCCGATTTGGAATCTTTAATAAGAGCTGCGCTGACCGCCTCATTGCCGACGGCAAGGTACAAGTAAAGGGTCTCACCACTGTCTGGTTTGGCGAGGACTGGCGGGCAGGAGAGGGCTTTCTTGAGTTCTTGGAATGCTTTTTCGCATTCCTCAGACCATTGAAAGGTGACTCCTTTCTTGAGTAAGCCGAAGAGAGGGAGGGAATTATGAGCCGAGTTTGCCAGAAATCGCGTGAGGGCCACGAGCCTTCCGGTTAGCTGTTGGACTTCCTTGATGGTTTGTGGGCTTCTCATGTCAATGACTGCCTTGCACTTGTCAGGATTGACTTCAATGCCTCTTTCAGTGAGCATGAAGCCTAGGAATTTGCCGGCGGGGACTCCGAAGGCGCACTTGCTGGGGTTGAGGCGCATGTTGTACTTCCTCAGCCTCTCAAATACGCCCTCGAGGTCGCTCAAGTGCTGCTTTGGGTCTCGTGACTTGGCGATCATGTCATCAATGTACACTTCGATGCTGTCTCCGATCAGGTCCTTGAACACCGTGTTCATCATGCGCTGGTAAGTTGCTCCGGCGTTCTTCAGGCCAAAGGGCATCATGGTATAGCAGTAGTTGGCGTTCTGAGTGATGAACGTCGTTTTGTCTTGGTCTTCTTCAAGCAGAGGGATTTGATTGTACCCAGAGCAAGCGTCCGTGAAAGACAACATTTTGAATCCTGACGCGTTATCTACGAGTTGATCGATGCTGGGGAAAGGATACGCATCTTTGGGGCACACTTTGTTGAGGTCAGTGTAGTCAACACACATTCTCCACGCCGCATTAGGCTTCTTAACCAACACTGGATTGGATAGCCAAGTGGTGTATTTGATCTCTCGGATAAAACCGGCGTCATGAAGTCGTTTAACCTCCTCGTCAATGATCCTTTGTCGGTCAGGGCCGAACTTCCTCTTTTTCTGAGCGATGGGTTTGGCTTTGGGGTCCACGGATAACCGGTGGCAGCAGACTTCAGGGTCAATTCCTGGCATGTCTGATGGCTTCCAAGCAAACAGGTCTTTGTTCCTCTTGAGCAGTTTGATGAGCTCATCTTTTGTACCAGGGTGCATTGTCGCCCCGATGGTTTTCGTTTGGTCGGCATCGCCTAGTATGACGTGCTCTAAGGCTCCATCGGGGGTAGGCCTTGCATGTTCGACTCTGGGGTCATCTCTTGCGTCAAACTCTACCAAGAGACACTGGTCACTTTTAATCGTGTTCTTGGTTGGGCTGCTTTTGGGTGACGACGGGCTGGAGCTTTGCTGTTGTGTTGGTTGAGTTTTGAATGTAACCCTTGTAGTTGGCCTTAGGGATATGTTGTAGCAGCTCCTGGCGACCAGCTGATCGCCTTTCACCTTGCTACCTTATTATTTTTGGCCACGAACTTTATTGCTAGATGCGGGTGAGAAACGCTTGCTTCGAAAGCAGCGAACATCCTTCTACCAAGTATGGCGTTGTATGCTGAAGGGGTGTCTAGCACCAGGAATTGGATGTCGGCGAACTTTGAAGTTGGTGGCGTTCCCAAAGATAAACGTAGGTTTATCATTCCTAGCGGTTTGGTAGTTGTTGCATTGAAACCACTCAGTTCGCCTGAAACAGGGGTCAGATCGTTAGTTGTGAATCCTAACGCTGTAAAACATGGGAGAAACAAAATATCGGCAGAGCTGCCGTGGTCAACAAAGACCCTGTTAACGCCAAAATTGGCAATCGTTGCTTGAATGACCAGGGGGTCGTCATGTCCTGGGAGGACATCGCCCAGATCTTCGCTGTCCCAAATGATCTTGGGTTTGGCGGGGCCTGAATTTGTTTTGGCTTTGTTAATAACCTTCCATGCTATCGCCAAACACTGCTTTAGATGCTTTTTCCTGGCGTTGGAGGTTTCTCCCCCTCCACTCAGACCGCCAGATATCATGTTTATCACTCCATGTTTGATGATGGCGGAGTCTTCTTCATCATCCTCGTCTCTTCTGCCCCTATGGCGTGGACTAGGGGGTGGATTGTGGCCTCTTGGGGATTCTGCTCTTCTGGGGCGGTCATGGCGTGATCGGTATCGTGGTTGGTTGGTTTTTTCTGGAGATCTACTGCGCTCGTGACGTCGCCTCACCGATCCGTCACCACGAGCGCCTTTAGTGGTCCGTCGTTGCGCTCCACTTTTGATAAGTTCATCGATCTCCTCCTTCAAATGTCTGTAGTCTTCAGTGCTGTGGCCGTTGCTGTGGTGGAACTTGTAGTAGACGGCGGTCTCTCTGTCTTGCTCCGGGCGTGGCGGTGGATTTTTCTGGCCTTCTTTGTAATCCGTCTGGTTAACAGTATGAGGACGGCGTCCTGTCTGGCCTCGCCCTGAAGGGCGTCCGACTCCTCGGGAGGAATTCTGAGTCTTTTTCTCTTCGTCGCCCTCAGTTCTGCCTTTGGTCTGCTTTTGGGCCTGGCTGTGCGATGAGTCATCGGTCTTACTACCTTTGTACTCTTCAATTCGCATGAACTCCTGGGCTTTCTTTTTTACTCCTTCCAAATCAGTTATCTCGTGACGGGCTAGTTCGTAAGCGAACGCGCCCTATCTTAAACCTGAAAGGAGTATATGTACTTGCACCTTAGGGTCAAGGCCTTGTACTTGCAAAGCTTCTTTGTCGAAGCGATCAAGGAACGCCCTAAGGGACTCGCCTGACTGTTGTCGGATCTTTTCAAGAGAATGAACGGACTTGGGCACGGGACGACTAGTGGCGAAGTGGGCTTGGAATTTGTAGGCCAGGTCGTCCCAAGAAGAAATGCTGCCGGTTGGTAGGGTAGTATACCAAGTTAGAGCTATTCCGCCAAGTAGTGTCGGGAAAGTTCGGCACATGAGGAGGTCGGTTTCTCCGTGGAGGGTCATTGCCGCTTCGAACTTTTGAATCCATTCGAAGGGGTCAGAATCTCCAATGTAGGTGATTATGTTGGACGGGCCTTTGAATCCAAGAGGTATAGGGGTCAAGCATAAGACATCAGTCAGTGGTTTATTTCGCCCTGAGGTAGTAGCAGGTGTTAACCGTGGGTCTGGGTTATGCACTTGCTGACCAAGGGACTGGCGTGGTGCGGCTGGGGCTTCCACGGAATAAGAGAGGGCGGGGTCTTGTTGGCCGACACATTGTGGTTGACCAGGGTATATGAACGACCCTTGGGGTTGTGGAGCAACTTGTGGTTGCGTGGGGTGGTATTGGGGTTATGGAATCACAGCGTTGTAAGGCGGTATTGCGTAAGTGTGGAACGGGTAAGGTGCGGGTGGATTTTGGCCATGGGGCTTGTTGGGATATAAGGCAGTGCCTGGGGCGTGGTAAGGATGGTAAAAGGGTAAGGGCTGGCTTTGAGTGGGTCGGGGTTGATAGACTGGGAAGATTGGTGGTGGACCGATAGCGGGTAATGGCATACCGAAATGGACGCCAGGCGGTGGAGGTTGTGCAGGAACCAAATTTTCACCTTGCGCTTCACGTATCATAACCTGGCGGTTAACCCGTGCTTCTCTTCCATCGGTCACAAGTAGCAGAGGGTTAACCGATCGTAGAACTGGGGGGAGGGGCACATCGCCGGCTTGTTCGGCTGGTGCGGAGTGCATGGATGGCGGGGAGTTGGAACGGGCCGATTGTACGTGGCCTTCAGGGGTCCCAGCTCTTGTTTGCTCTGCTCTTCTAGTAATGGCCATATTTGGTTGACGGGAAATGGAGTGTAATTTTTCAGCCGGTGAAAGAATGAGAATAGAAGTTTATAATTTCCCACAGACGGCGCCAATGTACCGTTGGAATCTATAAGCCCACTATGTTCCCTTATAGGGTGTATGATCACTGTATAGGCGATATCTATGGCTTTGGTAAAGACCAGGCCACGAGATATTATCCCAAGTATAAGCAGATAATCGGTGCAAGTATAAAGCTGTAAGAGAATTCAAGTAATAGGCTAAATAACGATACATAACATGCTTTTAGTTGTGCCCCCTGGGGGCTATTTATAGGGATCATGGTGTGGATAGATCAGGGAGGGTGGTCAACTCTCATTGGGATACACTCCTATGATAGCAGTGTTGTGCGGTTTAGGCGCTGACTGAAAGTAAACTGGCCTATGAAGGCCGATGCATGTAAGGTGTAAAAACAAAAAATTTTACTGCGGA
The DNA here is from genome assembly GCA_032173675.1 of Gastrolobium villosum. Lineage (NCBI taxonomy): Eukaryota > Viridiplantae > Streptophyta > Magnoliopsida > Fabales > Fabaceae > Gastrolobium > Gastrolobium villosum. The sequence goes on from JAVKPL010000571.1 coordinate 26,760, forward strand.
ACATACATGCAAACATAGGTTCATGCTTTAAGACAACATGATGTTACCTTATTTTTGGCCTGATCAGTCAGGGAGATCAGATGTCAGACTTGAAGGGTTCAAACCCTCTAATGGTGATCCACACCACCGTTCGTCAATGATGCAAGAACCCCTTCTTGAAAGCCACCAGATGAACACCACAGTGAGTCTTGCTATGCGCACAAGTGGTGAAAGTGGAGGCTAGGTATTTTGTTTGGAAAGGTGTAGTGAACTACCCTACAGAATGGTGCATTAGATGAAGGAGAGTTGGCTAGGTTTTCTTGACAAAACCCTAAGGTGAGGAACCAGTATATATGCGCACACCTTGATGAGAGGAGGAGAGAATTAATTCATTCAAAATGAATAACCAACTTTCAAACTTATTTGAAACTTGCGCATGGAATAGGGGAGGATAAGGTGGAGCTGTTGCAAAACCAATTTTGCCAACAACCTCCAATCTTATCCTCATGAAATTAAGTTCAAAATAATTTAAACTTAAATTCATAAACTATCATATAGTGTACTTTTCATGCGCATAATTCAGCCCTAGAAGGGGTCCAAATATATTGAGTAGTTGCATTCAAAATTTAAATCAACTCACCCACTGATTCCCTCAACCACCAAATCTGAATGGAGCTTTATTTTAAGTGATAAGATGACATCCTTATCACTCAAATTTGCGCACCAAACAACCCAACGATGTGCTCCAAAGATGCTTCTTAATCCAAGGAATATGTTCCAAAGAGATCCTGTCTTATCATTTTGTTATGAAACAACTTTTCAAAGCCAATTCAAATTCGAATTCAAACACTTGAATTCAAATGTTCAAATATTCAAATTCGAAATTCAAAATTCAAAATCTCAAATTATAAATTCGAATTTCAAAATTCAAATTCCAAATTCAAATTTCAAAATTCAAATTTCAATTTCAAATTTCAAATTCGAAATTCGAATTTCAAAATTCAAATTCCAAATTCAAATTTCAAAATTCAAATTTCCAATTCAAAATTTGAAATTCAAATATTCGATTATTAATTTAACTAATTAAATTAATTAGTAATGGCTTGGACTATCCAAGCCCATTACTAAGCTCCATGCACCACCCACCCATTTAGGTGGGCTTCCAAACAGCTTCTTGGGCTAACAACCATTATTAGGCTCAATACCTTTAAAGCTAGTCCATCATGACTACAAGGTGTTAGTGTGTGACCCATTAGGTCCAACTTAGCTTCTGACATAACTGGGCTTGGGCCCAACAAGCCCACAACCCAATTAATGACAACATAGAGCACTAGCAATGCTTTGTTGCCCCAGAACTAGTCAGATTAATGACTTGATCATCCTATTGCACATATTTGGTTACCGTATGTATTTCCCTTCGTCTCGGTTATCTTCCCATTAACCTAGGGTAAGGAAATGTATCAACCCCTACGGTTTAGGATAAGCTTTATTCGAAATAGGGAATCTTCAATTTACTGACTCTAAAGGCAAATCATCTCATGATCTCTTTTACTATGCATAGATTCCTGAGTCCCTGTAAATGTCATCCCGATTTCTCTGGTTTACAGATAACCTAATCTCTCACAGAGATTTGACGAATTCCTTCAGCTTATTACCCTAGCCCTGTGCCCTTTAAGGACACGCCCAACAGTATACCTATGAGTCTCCATGTTTCAGGCAGACGAGACATACAATCAAAACATGCATTCAAGAACACAGTCTAGGTAATAACTTCTGGTCTAAGGAAAGACATACCCAAACATAAAGAGATTACTCTAATGACACTATCTGTGAGATTTCCTCATAGAGTCTCCTTTTTGGGTCTGTTCAGTGCGAGCTATACTCTTATAGGTCCACCCATGACTTTAGCTAAGATATCTCCATATCTGCAGCTCATGAGGTCTTTACCTTGTATCCATATACAAGTAGATAAGTCGTACTAGTCTTACTCGAGATCACTGATCCCCAAACTCAGTGTCTCTAGACTAGGAACATATAATTAGGAATAGACATGCAATATCCTTGAATCCTCATGATCGTGATCTCATCACAGATACTCAAGAGATACCTGTTCTATTCCAAGGGGTTTATCCAGTTCGTTCATATAATATTAACAGTAAATCGAGACACAATATGAAACTTAATAAATAGTGCTTTCATTTATTTGCGACAAACAAAGTTCTACATCTAGTGTCCTTTATTTAATCAAAAGATTGTCTCTAGGACACCCATATGCTAACACTGACGTTATGGCAGCGCTGCGTCCCCTGCTACCGGCGATGCCAGTGTTGGGCAAAGGGAGAGTTTCCCTTTGTGATACCTGCGGCGATTGCCTTTGGTGGTTAACGTCCCAAGGTAAGACGCTTTGGTGTATCTCTCGGGTGTGCTGCACCCTCGGTGGATGCGAAGGTCCACATCAGCCCTTAGGGCTAACGTGGAACTGGAAAGGGGTTTGGGTCAGAGAAGTTGGGCTGCTGGAGCGATTGGCCTGTTAAGGCAGTTGGGGCCTACTGGGGCGATTGAGCCATCCAGAACACTATCAACCAACCATAATGCATAATGATGCGCCACCATCAGCAATTGTCTAGACAGAAACTGCTTCCCTTCATATCGAATGACAATCTTTGATCCTAAGTATCAAACACATAAAAATAAAAATAAAAATAGAATTGTACATGTATAAATATTTAAGAAATGTAGAAATCTTAACAAAAAAAGAAAAAGAAAAAACTAAAGTCAAATTAGAAATCATAGTTGTCTTCTTATTTTGAAGAAGCAAATTGATGAACGTGCAGAACTGCAATATCAAAAGCTAAAGATACTCTTAATCTAGTTCTTGGGTCTCCACCACAGCCCATTTGTTAATGCGATTTTGTGCTATCTCTACCTGTAACATCCAAATACAACTTTAATATGATTCACTAAACATGGAAAATCAATTTACACACGGTAAAAAAAAAAAAATACGAATAGTTAATTACCTGCTTGTCCCAATCAGTTTTAAAAGTGATGATAATAAGCACTACGGTTTGAACAAATGTTCCAAACAGCATCCCAATCCAAACACCCTGCAAAAAAGGGATATACACGATTAATCACTTAACTTGTTTTAATCATGGAATAATAAGAGGGGGCAAAAAATAGATTAATTACCTTGACTTGCAATTTGAAAAAGATACCAATCACCACTCCAACAGGAATACCAATTAGGTAATAACAGCCTACGTTTACATATGCTACAATGCTTTGCCACCCAGCTCCAACAGAAACTCCTATTAATAAGATTATGATATATCATGGTACGTGAATAAAGAAACTCTTGCTGATAAAGGAGAGAGAAGAGAAAGAATTCATGTTGAACTGATAATGAAATGATCGATACTTACAAGTCATATATCAGGCAAGGTATATATACAAGAATACTATACAGACACAAACCTAACAACCCTACTACATAACCGAAGCCACTAACAAACACTAACAACCTCTAACAGTATTGGGAAGTAATCCAGCGCAGCAAGTGTATGACACACAAGGATACATCAGCTGCTAATATGCCCCTGCAAACTCAGCTGTGGAGAGGTTGGAAAACATCGTGAACGCTGAGTTTGTCTCGTAATTCAGTAAAGCGAGGAGTAGAAAGGGGCTTGGTGAGGGTGTCTGCAAGTTGAGCTGATGAGGGAACATGAGACACATGAAGAGTTTTGGACAAAACTCGTTCTCTGACAAAGAAAATATCTAGTTCCATATGTTTCGTTCTGGAATGCAACACAGGATTATGAGACAAGGCAACAGTGCTGAGATTGTCACAATAGATGTGTGGAACAGTGATAGGAACATGCAGTTCTTGAAGAAGAGACTGAACCCACAAGACTTCAGAAGCAGCAAGAGCCAAGCTGCGATACTCAGCCTCAGTAGACGATCGAGCAACCAGATTTTGCTTTTTAGACCACCATGAAACGAGATTAGGACCAAGAAAGAGACAAGCACCTGAAGTAGAACGACGATCATCAGTGTCGCTTGCCCAATCTGCATCACAATAAGCTACTAGAGGTAAGCTGGAGCAAGTTCGAACAGGTTGCAACAGAAGCCCATATGTGATGGTGCCTTGAAGATACCGCAAAATCCGTTTAACAGCACTCCAATGATCAACCAAAGGTTGTGCCATAAACTGACAAACTTTATTGACAGCAAAGCTGATCTCTGGACGTGTGATCGTTGCATATTGAAGAGCACCAACGATGGACCTGTAATGAAACGGATCGTCATAGTAGTGTGAACCATGTTTTGTTAACTTGCAACTAGTACTCATAGGAGAAGGCATGCTTTTGGCATCAGACATATTAGCCCGAGCTAACAGTTCCCTGACATATTTTGATTGAGAGAGAGAGAGGGAACCAGTAGGATGTCGCTTGACTTCAATCCCCAAGAAGTAGGATAAGTGACCAAGGTCTTTGAGAGCAAACTTGGAATTTAAGGCAGAAACCAACTAAGTAATGTACGAAGCATCATTGCCTGTAACTATGATATCATCCACATAGATTAAAACATAGGTGGAGTTGTGATTCTGATGAAGTGTAAATAAAGAAGGATCACACCGACTGCCTTTGAAGCCAAGGTGATGAAGAGCATTTTTCAGTTTATCAAACCAAGCTCTTGGAGCTTGTTTAAGACCATACAAAGCTTTGTGAAGTTTGCAAACCAATGAACGATCAGTGACCTCAAAACCTGGGGGTTGAGTCATGTAGACATCCTCAACTAAATCACCATTGAGGAAAGCATTATTAAAATCCAATTGTCTCAATTGCCAGCCATAGGTAAGAGCCAAGGTAAGCATGGTGCGAATTGTCACCGGTCGAACCACAGGGGAGAAGGTTTCTGTGTAATCAAATCCCTCTTGTTGATGAAACCCCTTAGCAACAAGACGTGCTTTGTATCTATTGATAGTACCATCAGGATTCTCTTTGATCTTGAATATCCATTTGCAGCCAATGGCTTTCCTGTGAGAAGGAAGAGTGACTAGAGACCATGTGTTGTTAGATTGCAGTGCTCGGAACTCAGCTTGCATAGCTTCTATCCATGGAGGACTGGTCAAGGCTTGCTTAACAGTTAGAGGTTCCATGTGAGTGAGGAGAACAAGAGACCGAGCTAAGGCTTTAGACCGTGTGATGACTGAGTGAGGTGTAGAAGGAGATTGATCAGAAACAGATGGTTGATAGTCAGAGGAAGAAGGAGGCAAAGAGGATGGAGTAGAAGAGGAGTGGGAAACAGGAGATATGGAAGTGGACTGATCAGTAGAGGAGGAAAAGGGAACAATTTGCACTGCAGGAATAGTGGAATTGGAATGACTATGTGATGACACACATGGTGCAGCTGTAGCAGCTGTCATGACAGGAGTAGATGTGGAAGCTGAAGGAGAAGAAGTAGAGGAAGCAAGAGGTGTTGAGACAGAAGCTTGTATGAAAGAGTTGTCAATGGGAGAGGAGTGTTGTGCATGTGTGGAGGCATCAGTGGGAATGGATAAAGAGGAATGATGCACATTGTATCTAGGTAAGACTGAAAGAGGAAGAGCATGGGAATTAGTAAAGGGTTGAGAACTGGTGGTGACATTCCACAAGGGAAAAGGAAACTTGCTCTCATGAAACAAAACATCTTTTGAGATGTAGACACGACCATCTGGGGTTTGGCACAGATATCCTTTATGATTGGTGGCATAACCCAAAAATAGACACTCTTGAGAACGAGACTCTAACTTGTGTTTGTTAAAGGGTCGAAGGAAAGGAAAACAAGCACAACCAAAAACTTTAAGAAACTTGTAATCGGGTTGCTTGTCATATAATTTTGTGAAAGGAACAGCAAACTCCAAGGCTGCAGTAGGTAACCTGTTGATGAGATACACAGCAGAAATAAAGGCATAGTCCCAATATTTCAATGGAAGAGAAGCATAGGACAACATAGTCAAACCTGTCTCAACAATATGTCGATGCTTTCTCTCAACCACACCATTTTGATGGTGAGTGTGAGGACAGGATACTCTATGGTTAATACCATGAAGAAGAAGAAATTGTTTAAAAGACCGAAACTCACCACCCCAATTAGTTTGGATAGATTTAATAGGTAAATTAAATTGTGTCTTGATGAGAGAATGAAAATTTTGGAAAGTGGGTAGAGCTTCAGACTTCAATTTGAGAGGATATATCCAGGTGTACCTGGTATAAGCATCAACAAAGGATATGTAGTAAGTATACCCCATCACAGATTGGATAGGTGCAGGTCCTCACAAATCACTGTATATCAACTCAAAGGGTTGAAGATAAACAGTAGTAGATAAGGATGAAGGTAACCGATGAGCTTTCCCAACACAACATGCAGAACAGAAGAGGTCAATTCTTTTATTGCTAACAACAGGTATATTACAAGTATGAAGAACAGACTTTAGAGCATCTTTATGTGGATGTCCAAGACGACAATGCCACAAAGACAACATGAAACTACCTAACTTAGAAGATGTATCATTATCTGGTTGATGATTATTACAATTTGGTAAAGCTGAAGTTGTAGAAACAATATTACAGGATGAAGCTGTTGAACTCAACGAATCCTGAGGAGTAAATGACAGTCTGGAAGTATTCTGGGAGGCACGAGTGAGGTCTTGATGTAGATGAAAATCAGTAAACTTGTAGAGACCACTAGAGTCCACTTGTCCTTCAAGTAAAACTTGATGAGACTCCTAAGATTTCACAAGACATAAAGTAGGGTGAAATTCAAAATACACAGAATTCACTACAAGAAAAATCTTATTAGTAACGAAATTTCAAAATTTCGTCAAAAACTCCTACGTCGCAAGTAAACTTCATCACAAATGCCTACGTCTCAAGTTTATTTGTGACAAAATTTGATTATTTGTGTAAAAAAGAATTCATTTGTGACAAAATTTATGACAAAATTGTTCGTCACAAATAAACTTTTTTCTTGTAGTGATTATCCTTAGCAAACTTACTCACACTGACAAGATTTTTCATGATTGAAGGAACAACTAACAGATTCTTGAGATGTAAGTGTGTGTTGGTGTGCAAAGGAGAAGGAACAATTGATGAACCAATAGCTGTTACAATTAAACCTTGACCATTTCCAATCATGATGTGATCTGTGCCATTCAGTTGCTGACTTTGAAGAAGGTTGAGAGGATTCAAAGTAACATGATGTGTAGCACCAGAATCAGGATACCAGTCATGCGTGGGATCAGTTGTAGGTGTAGGTAGGATTCCAGGCTGAGTAGCAATCATGGCATGAGGTTGAGAGAGACTGTTCTGATTGCGAGTGTACTGAAAAACTCGATTCTGTTGAGAGGGATTGTTCTGAGATTGAGTATACTGAGGAGAAAAATACTGTGAGTTATTGTTTGACTGAATCATAGGAACAAAATTCTCATCAAACCGATGCCAGCATGAATGAACATCATGACCAAACTTGTAACACAACTGGCATTGAGTGTTGGAACGCTCTCCACGTCCTCTTCCTCGATTGAAACGAGCACCATATCGTCCTTTTCCTCTGTTAGATGCATAGAACCGATTGGAAGAATTATATCCAGTAACTTGTTCCTGGTTGCGTGGAGAAGAAGCAAACGGAGCCTCAGTGTTTTTGCTGTTATCATTTTCAACCTGTTTGTCTGTCGTGTGCTTTTGTAGTGTGAGATTGACAGTTGCATTCTCTGAAATCAAAGCTTCGGTTTGCTTTGCTAGAATCTGCTCATGTGTAAGGAGTTGAATTCCTAGATCTTCAATAGTGTAAGGATTTTCTCTAGCATTAACAGTTGCAATGAAAGCTACATACTCTCCTGGTAGTCCTCCAAGAATGATATCTGTTCGTTCCTCATCACTCAATGGACTACCTATAGCTTTGAGAGAGTCACAAATGCCTTTGATACGTGAGAGAAATTCCTTTGCTGTCTTAGGACCTTTTTTGATTGAGTGAAGTTCAGATCGAAGTAATCTTGCTTTTGACTTCATCATACCTTGAAAGAGTCTGTGTATTTTGTTCCATGCTTCGTAGGAATGTTTTACTCCAAGAATTTCATTGACTACTGATTCAGAAATAGTTGATAAAAGCCATGACAAAAGCATTGAGTCTTGTGTGATCCAATCCACATATTCTGGATTCTGAATTCCATTTAACAGATCTTCTTGAGACAGAAACTGAAGAGGTATTTTAGTATTGACCAGAAAACGATGCATTTGGTGAGAGGTGATGATTGGCTCTACAATTTGATTCCAGAAAAGATAATTCTCCTCGGTTAGCTTTACTGTGATTTGTTGGTTGAACAACTGTGGAGCTTTGATCTCTGTTGCTCGATTCTCCATGCTTGTGGTTTGATTTGTGGTTGATCTCTGATTTGAATCCGGTGTAACAGGAGCTGTGGCGGAAGACATGGCAGTGTTCTATATGAATCAGGCCTTCAAGAAGAAGGCTCTGATACCATAAAGAAACTCTTGCTGATAAATGAGAGAGAAGAGAAAGAATTCATGTTGAACTGATGATGAAATGATCGATACTTACAAGTCATATATCAGGCAAGGTATATATACAAGAATACTATACAGACACAAACCTAACAACCCTACTACATAACCGAAGCCACTAACAAACACTAACAACCTCTAACAACCTCTAACAGTATTGGGAAGTAATCCAGCGCAGCAAGTGTATGACACACAAGGATACATCAGCTGCTAATAGTGAATAATATTTAAATAAATAAAAGATATAATTATTTTTTTAAAATATTAAATATACATGAATTTATACAAAATAGAATTATTGTAATTTTGTATATATTCCTAATGTTTTTCATGCACCATGAGATAAAATTATGTACCGCAACCCAAAGCGACATTTTGGGGTTTGGAAGAAAAATGTAGAGTATTTTAATAAAATTCATAATATAAGAGAAATATGAAATTTCTAAAATAATATGATTTTTTTCTTTCAAAACACCAAAATAATATCATTTTGGGATTGTATGAGATAATTTTATCTCCTTTTAAAAGATAAACGTTTTTCCCATTTTAAAATGAATCCATTATGGGAAAAATATTTCTGCTCAGATAACTTATCTACATTTATTCCCAAAACGACGTCGTTTTGGTATTGAAATCTTAAAAAATTATAAATATAAAGACTATTATAGCCCTGAAATAAATTAAAATCACAAAAACACCATGATTTTCGCCCAAAATGACGTCGTATTAGGATTACTGCAGGTAACTTATCTGCATTAACCGCACAAAAAACGAACTCATCCATTATATATATAATTAGAGGGCCATATTATTCTTACACAATAAGAAATCTTTTATTATACTTGTCATTGATTCACTTATCTAATAACTAATTAAAGAATTAGAGTCTTAAGCGGAATTAACAGACAATGTTGAGATATAACGTATATATTCATATGAAATGATCCTGAAACATGTATATATATATATAATTTATGTTGTATTATGTGATGTAGAAAGATACAAAATTATAAAGATTACCAGAGAGCACAGGTTGGACACTGTTTAATAGCACGGAGACTGCAAGGAAAGGTGATAAATCCGCAACTGCTTCAGCCACAGCAGGGTTTGGAGTGAAAATGTAAGCAAGTTTTTTCCTCAGGAATAAGAAGACCAAGAAAAGGATGAATCCAATGATAAATGATGTGAGAACTGTTATCACAATGGAATATTTTGCAGCCCTTGAACTCCCTCTTCCAAGCTCGTTTGACACCCGGACACTGCAAATTAGTCAATATATACTCACAATCATTTTAGGGTTTATCATCTATCATTTAACATTATTAGGAAATTTTTCCTACACTCACAACATTTTGTGGGGCCCGCAGCAAAAAAAAAAAAAACTTCGGCACGCAAAACGAATCTCTATAACATTACACAATCACTTTTCCTACGACATAACTCTTATAAAACCCATCATTTTATTATTAGGTGAATGTAATGTTGGGAATTTGAGTTTAAATAATTAAATGTCACTTTAATTAAGAATAAATTAAATGAGGATCATTCGAATAAATCTAATATATATCTTATGGGTTGGATTGAGTCATTTATTGAGATGGGTTATCATAGATAAAAATTTCAAATTAATATTAAAAGGGAGGATATTTTATTTTGAAAAAAATAGAATTGAGCAAGCCTTAATATTGTTCTAAAATATTACTGAAAAATAACTCCTGATAAAATATTTACTACGATATTTTACACTAAAATACTATATTGTTTCTAAATAAATTGACTACATTTGGTTCCTTCATTGAACATATTTTTACCAGGGTTCTTTTGTTTATTGAACTATCTCTCTCTATTTTATTTTATTTTATTTTTACTTTTTACTCTTTGCTAAACCATATTTTGAGGAAAGAAAAAGGAAAGAGATTGTGATGAAAATAAAGCACCTAGCTGCAGCAAAGAAACCAAGGGATATCATCATTTCCCACCCACTGATGTTTAGGCTGCAAAAGAATGATAATTTCATTGAGTGACTGAGAGGATTATTTTATAAATGAAGAAGCAAGGATTATATATTTTAATATGAAAACTTGGAAGCAAAAAGTAGAATTAAGAATGAGATAGTTACCATATGGACAAAGCATCAATGGAAACCTCAGCATCTTCCATGTTCCCTGTTAGAAGAATCAAAACTGTGCTGTACCAAATCTCCAGACTGTAAAAGGAACCATAGCTTTATATTAGTCCTTAAAATGTTTTATCACAATAAATTACGAGGATATAATTTCTCATATTATATGAGACAAAATTATTTCACGTAATACACAAAAAAATGGGTGAGACTTGTCAAGAAAAAGATAAAAATAAAATAAATAGATCTCATCCACTTTTTTGTATATTGCGTGAGACAAATAGTCTCGTTCAACTAAAAAATTATATTCCCATAAATTATTGCATTATAACACATCATTTAAAACTGACCTAATCTTTTACGTTTAATTTTTTTTGGGTTTTATAATTCTCATTCAACATGATAATTTTAATTTTCGTACACACCCTTCGATTTCTGTGCTGACATGGGTCCTACATATAATTTTTTCTAACACATGGGTCTCACATGCTTTTTATCTCTACAACATAAGATTTCAATTCTCCATCAACATGAGAATTATAAAACCCATTTTTTTTATACCTAAAACAGATTTTTCTTTTTCTGGCTAGATGACCAAAACGCCCAAACTTAATTACTAATTGATTAACATTTTTGGTTTTCTCAATTAATGAGTAGAGATGAAAAATTGAAACAATAATATAATTCTCTATGTAATTCAAGTGTGACACAATAAATATATAAGTGATAAGATTCATTAGCTTATTGTCATAAAATTGTAAAGGGAAAAAACTTTCATATTGTTGGAGAATAGCTCTTTTTCTCATACACCTACTGATTTAATTTGTATAGGTCAATTTTTATTTTTTATAAATGAATGAAATCCACTCATGATTGTGTCTATGGTAGAAGAGAATTATTTTCCTATAACATGAGATTAAAGTCCAATTTTAAATTGGTACATAATATCAAACTCATTGTAGTAAATTATCGCCTTAACCCATCAACAATGGACTATGGTGACATGGGTTGCTAGTGGATTTATGCAACAAGAGTCCTAGACAATTTCAGTTTATGCCAGCAGAGGAGCTATTTTTTTTTTCTTTTTTTGAAAAAAAGAGAGAGACAAATAGTCAATACATAGTCAGATTCGAATAATTCTCAAAGTTTTCTTTATATATAAGTAATAATAAAATCGACTTTCTGTTTGCTTCATCAACCGCTGATCCAATTGATTCGGGAGGAATGTGTTGAGGTTAATAAATAATAATAAAATTGAAAATCGGAAGGCTGGGCTTAAAGGGAATAAACTTATACTAAACTACATTTCTCTAAATGGTTTCTAAGATAAAAGTTTATTTCATTGAGGGGATGGTCATCCTTCCTAACTTCTCCCTGCTTCACCACCTATGTAGCACCGATACTGACACGGGATATGTGACACTCCGACATGACACTCCGACACGTTAATTCTAAAAAGTGTTAGATTTCGATACGTTAGGACACGTTTTGATATTAAATAATATTTTTAATTTATGTAGTGTATATTATATTTAATATTCAATAATTTAACAAAAAAATGAAACTAAACTTAAAATATTCATCAATTTTGCAAAGAAACATAAGATATCCCAAATATTTATATTAAACTCAATAAAATGGTAATCGTATCAAACGAATCTAATAGTTAGAACTAACAACTCAACGCAAAGCAACTTTTGAATTTTTTTTGAATTTCTATAACACATGTTGGAGTGTCGGGAAGTGTCGGAGAGTGTCGGACATGACACGTCGGGATTTTTGAAGTGTCGGTGCTCCATAATTCACCCACTATGTATTTAGAAATGGATAATGAAAAATGCTTAATTTCTTACCACATCATAGCTCCAGAGGACAGGGAAAGCTTGATAACAGGCCAGAGATCTTTGAAGGCCAAAAATGAGAAACCCTTCCATGTCTCAGGGCATTTATGCATGACAAATATGAGCTGGCCCAAATTGGGTATCCAGAATGCCAATATTGTTGCTGTCATTGCACCATTGAGCCCAAACTTGTACTTAACAGTCAAAAGCCATGACAAAAAAATGTGAATAGAAACTGAAAGTGCTGCTAGGTAGGCAATAATCATGTTCTTGCTCTGTGCTTGTAGGAATATTTGGCATGTGAATGACACAATGAAAGCAAAGATAGCACCTATTGACCAAAGAGAAATGCTTCCTGCTACTTGTGCAATACTTTTGTCTTGGCCTAGAGCCTCTAAAATTGGGGTGGTAAAGATGTAAATAGGAAGAAGAAGAATTGTGGTCAAGAACAAGACTATCCATGATCTTTGTAGATACACTCCAAGCATGTTATACCGTTTTGCCCCATATGCTTGCCCACATAAAGTTTCCAATGCACTTGCCATACCAAGCTGCAATTTTCAATTTGCAACCATTCAAAAACTGTGTGAAATGTAGACTCAATAGATCTTTTCATGTGAAAAACACCCTTCATTCTTGGATACATCAATGGTAAGTAATTAAAATAATCATTCAATCCTCTTTTTTTTTTTTTGTTGAAATCATTCAATCCTTTTTGTTTTACGATTTTTGTCATTATTCTTCTCTCACCTCCAACTTTTTTCTCTCTCTTAACTATTGTTTGTGCATGAGATAATACTTCTCTTATGTAACATAAGAGAAGTATTACCCTTAAAATTATGGGTCCCTCACTTTTCATGTTATTGCAAAAAAATTTCTCTTATCCCATCAATTACAACTATGTTTAATCATTAAGATATAATTGTATTATTAAAGTTATTTTTTCTCTCTCCATCACATTAGTCCACGGACTTCTAATGGGAATGAGAGAAAAAAAAATAACTTTTAAAATTACAACTATATATTATCGATAAGACAGTTATAATTTACTGCTGCAACAAAATTCCTTTGCAACAACATGAAAAAAGTAATTTTGCCTAAAATTATAAGGGACAGGATCCGTTTACAAATTTTTTAGAATTTTTTTACAAATTATACTATTTTCTCCCGGGAGAACATAATATAGTTTGCAAAAATTTATATTCTCCCGAGAGAATATAGTGTAGTTTATAAACAAAGAAATTTGTAAATATAACCGGCCCCAAATTATAATCATTGATCTCTCAATAAATGACTGAAATTATTCACATCAATATGATGATTCCAGAGACAAACATGAGAGGATACATTTTCGACTTTGTATATGATATAAGTAAACTGAACTAGTTGACACAAAGAGAACACTAGAAGAGAAAGACTTACCAATACACCAGTTGCAAACCTGACAAGGACAGTCATGACAAGGGCAAAGGCAGCAAGTTCAGTGGATCCAATATGTCCAATGAAAGCTTGACTAACAATAGTGATACCAAAAGTTGAAAACCTTGTGAATATGGCAGGTCCTGCCACCACCCATATCTTCTTGCTTTCTTCCCATACCCTTTTCCTCACTGAATCTTCCTTGTCAACACTCTCTTTTGAATTGGTTGGCTTCTGCAAAAGATTCTTCTTTAGCTCGTCTTCCATTGCCACTACTAACTTGGAGCTGCCAAATTTTATTGACATAAATATGCTTCGTATATATATCAGTAGCAAAAATACAAAAATAAAAAAATAAAATAAAATTGTCATATATATAGGTAATCCAAAGGCCATTCGGGACCTAATTAGGACCTTGATTGAGAAAAAGAAGAATTAAGATCCAAGACCTCACTTAAGGAAAGGGGAACCAAAGTCCATTTTTAGAGCATTAGCTATTCTCCTATTCAGATTTGTTTTTCTCCATATTGATATATTTGTGAACGATATTGTCCTGCATGCCTACTATACTGTATTGCTAACTAGCAACAACATTAAATTATTTTCCATATTTATAGATTGGCTTGTCTTTAAGTAGAGTCATTATTTTACTATGAGACTCGAAATAATTATCTTACGTTGCGCACAAGATAATTATCTTATATAATAGAGATAATTTATTGGAATTCATTATTTAAAAAAAAATAAAAATAGTTGACATTAATATCGATATATGCTAGGAACTAGGAAGCACGAACACTTGTAGAAACAGGAAGAGTTGGGTCCGACACGGCGACACGCTCCGACACGGTGTCGGACACGCGATTGACTTTTTCCGACACGTTGACCATTCCGACACGCGAATTCGACCGTGTCCGACACGGTCAAATGACATTTTCGTAATTTTTTTAATTTAAAAAAATTAATTTTTTTTTAAATTAAAATATATTAATAAAGCTTCCACCTGATCATATCAATTTTATTTTTTTGTCTTTTTTCCCCTTAAGTAGATAAGAGATCATCTCAGCATCATTGTTTTCAATTCCTATTACGCTCTTGTTGTATCTCATTCTCTCTGATCTCTCTAATATGATTTGTTCTCTCTATCTGATATTATATCTCTCTCATCCTAGTTTTTATTTTTTTATTAAAGCTTCCATTTTTATAACGTGTTGATGGGTATTATTAATTTTGTTTCATTTTTTGTTAAATTACTAAATATTAAATGAAATATACACTATATAAATTAAAAATATTATTTAATATCAAAACGTGTCCCAACGCGTCGAAATCCATAATTTTTTAGGATTGACGTGTCGGAGTGTCGTGTCGTGTCGTGTCACGTGTCGCGTGTCGTATCAGTGCTACATAGGATATATGTGTAGGAAGCAATTCTTATTTCCTATTAAAGGAGAAAACGTTGCCCTTCTTTTATTTTACATAAAAAAGGACAAACTTTTTTAATGATGAAAGCAGAATATCCTTTATGCCGAAATAATTAAAGCAACCAGCAACCGGAGAGGATTTTTGTGCTCAAACATATAAAAATGATTTATATTTTATATTATATTTCTAACTGTTTCATTAAAAGTGGTTTAATATTTTAGGGAAGATTATACTTATTACCATTTTATTGTTATTACTCTTTTTACCTAATTGATTATCCTTGATTAATTTGAAATCAACGATTAAAAAATAAAAAAATTAATTGTTGTTTTTTTCTTAAAAAATTGATCCAACGATAATCAATCAAGTAGTAAAGTTAAAATTGTAGTTGGTATGTTATCAAAAAAAATAAAATTGTAGTTTTTATAACCTTCCCCAATATTTTATATTATATTTCTAACCTCCTTTTATTTTATTATTTTTACTGTTTCATTGGCAGATCATACGCTTGCAACCCGTGAATTTACTTATAAAGTTGATTGGTACTAATATATTAAACAAAGTTCAGTGGCTATATTTTTTCTAAGGAAAGTAAGAGAGGGACATTTAAAATAAGATATGAATGAAGAGGTTGGAAAGGAATCTTTATAAAAAAAGAAAGAAAGGAAAATATATCTATAAGATCGAGTATATTCATCGATTACGGCTTTCCAGATAATTCAATATGTATCTATGAGATTGAGTAAAAAATTATATTTCCTCACTTGAAATTGAGTATCTCTCCATTTCCTATTAGGATTGGAAATCCTGTATTTTTTACCATACATGATTGAATAAATCTAAACGAAAGAAGACTTTCATCTCCAATTTTTACTCAGGCATAGCTCGCTTCTTTTTAGGTGTGAAGCAGTGTCAAACCAAACTCCCCAACAAGCATAAGCTTTCCCGGAAAAGAAGGTGATCCAGCTGCACCTTCTAGTACGGCTACCTTGTTACGACTTTACTTCAATCACTAGCCCTGCTTTCGGCATCCCCCTCCTTGCGATTAAGGCAACAACTTCGGGCATGACCTGCTCCCATAGTGTGACGGGCAATGCTTACAAGGCCCAAGAACAAATTCACCGCCATATAGTTGACTTGCGATTACTATTGATTCACAATATGAACTGAGGACGAGTTTTTAGAGTTAGCTCCCCTTCGCGGGATCACTATCCTTTGTCCGGGCCATTATAGCATGTGTGTCGTCTAGGGCATAAGGGGCATTATGACTTGACGTCATCCTCACCTTCCTCCAGCTTATCATCGGCAGTCTGCTCAGGGTTCCAAACTCAAAATTAGGAACTAAACATGAGGGTTGCGCTCGTTGCAGGACTTAACCCAACATCTTACGTCACGAAATGATGACATCCATGCACCACCTGTGTCCGCGTTCCTGAAGGCACCCCTGTCTTTCAAGAGGATTCGCGGCATGTCAACCTGGTAAGGTTCTTCACTTTGCATCGAATTAAACCACATGCTCCACCACTTGTGCGGGGCCCCGTCAATTCCTTTGAGTTTCAGTCTTGCGAACGTACTCCCCATGAGGGATACTTAACACGTTAGCTACAGCATTGCTCGGGACAGAGTGGATGGAGTTTCTCTCATTTTTGGCATAGCAAGCCCTGGTGGGAGGCCCGCATGACAGGCTATTAGCTCAGTGGTAGAGTGCGCCCCTGATAATTGAGTTGTCATTCCTGGATTGTTAGGGCTCTCAGCCACATGGATAGTTCATTGTGCTCGTCGGCACTTGACCCTGAGATATAGATCATCTAAGAAACATTAGCATGGCGTACTTCTCCTGTTCGAATCGGGGTTTGAAACCAAGCTTCTCCTCAGGAGGATAGATAGGGAGATTCAGGTGAGATCAAATGTAGATCAACTTCTATTCACTCGTGGGATCTGGGTGGTCCGGGGGGAACTACTGTGGCTCATCTCTTCCGAGAATTCATACATCCCTTATCAGTAAATGGACAGCTATTTCTCGAGCACAATTTTAGGTTCGGCCTCAATTGAAAAAAAAAATAGAGCACCTAACAATGTATCTCCACAGATCAAGAACTACGAGATCTGCCCTTTCATTCTAGGGTGAGGCGGGATCGTACCATTCGAGCCTTTTTTTATGCTTTTCCCGAGGGTCTGGAGAAAACTTCAATCAATAGGCTTTTCTTAATCCCTCTTTCTCGAAAGGAAGAGAGTTAAATTCTTTTTCCTTTCTGCAAGGACCGGGAGATTGGATCTAGTCATAAGAAGAGTTGAATGCTTTGCTAATAAATAACTTACTTCTTGGTCTTCAACCCTTTCAGTCACTACGAACACCCCCAATCAGTGCAATTTGATGTGTTTATTTATCTATATCTTGACTCGAAATGGGAGCATATTTGAAAAAAAAAATCTTAGAGTGTCTAGGTTTGGGCCAGAAGGGTCTGTTGACGCCTTCTTTCTTCTTCTCATCGGAGTTATTTCACAAAGACTTGCCATGGTAAGGAAGAAGGGGGAATAAGTATACCCGGAGAGCGCAATACAACGGATAGTTATATACTGCGTTTGGGAAGGAATCTATTGATTCTCTCCCAATTGGTTGGACCGTAGGTGCGATGATTTACTTCATGGGCGAGATCTTTGGTTCAACTCTAGGATGGTCCAACTGAGCCAAGGAAAAGAATAGAAGACTGACTTGACTCTTTCATGCATGTTCCACTTGACTCGGGGGAATATAGCTCAGTTGGTAAAGTTCTGCTCTTGCAATTAGGTCATTGCGATTATGGGTTGGACGTCTAATTGTCTAATCGGTAATGATAGTATCTTGTACCTAAACCGGTGGCTCACTTTTTCTAAGTAATAGGAAAGAGGACTGAAACATGCCACTAAAAGACTCTACTGAGACATAGATGTGTTGTCAAGAATATAGAGGAGGTAGGATGGACAATTGGTCAAATCTAGCATGGATCGTACATGGACAGTAGTTGGAGTCGGTGGCTTTCCTAGGGTTTCCTGATTTGGGATCCTGGGGAAGAGGATCAAGTTGGACGCACTATCTCCCTTCAACCCTTTGAGTGAAATGCAGAAAAGCAAAAGAAAAAAGAAATCCATGGACCGACACCATCATCTCCATCTCGTAGGAACTACAAGGACGCCTTCGGTACTCAGGGGCCGCGAACTAACCATAGAACCCTATTCAAAAAGCGGAATGCATCAGCTATCCGCTCTCTGATTGGACAATAAGGGTCGGAGAAAAACAATCACTCATTCTTAAGACTAAAGAATCAGGCGAAAAGGGAGAGGGGAAGCTCCCCATTCTCGGTTCTCCTATAGCTAGATCCTTCGGAACCACAAGAATCCTGAGTTCGAATGGGATTCCAACTTAGCACATTTTGAGATTTTGAGAAGAGTTGCTCTTTAGAGAGAAAAATATGATGAAAGTTGTAATCTGTGTTCGGGGGGGGGGGGGGTATTGTCTATCGCCGACCTCTATAGTACAATTAATCAGGGTTTGAGAGGTGATGGTTTACCCTGTGGTGGATGTGAGCAGTTCGAGTTCGCTTATCTCCAACTCGTCAACTTAGCCGATACAAAGCTACATGATAGCACCCAATTTTTTCGATTCAGCAGTTTGATCTATACTATGAATTTTCATTCTTGGACGTTGATACGATCCTTTCATCTAGTAGCACCTTAGGATGGGGCATAGCCTTCCAGTGAAAGGCGAGGTTCAAATGAGGAAAGACATATGGTGGATACCTAGGCACCCAAAGATGAGGAGGGTGTAGTAAGCAACGAAATACTTCAAGGAGTTGAAAATAAACGCAGATCCGGAGACTTTTAAATAGGTCAATCTTTCAAACTACCGTTGAATTCACAGGTAGACAAGAGACACTTAACAAACTGAAACATCTTAGCAGGCAAAGAAAAACAAAAAAACAAAAGCGATTTCCATAATAACGATGAGCAAGATGGGAGTAGCTTAAATTGTGAAAAGGGAAGAATATAGTGCAGAATGTTATCATTCTTGGGAGGAGTATATTAAGTTTCAAATGAAGGATTGACACTAAATCAACATATCATATTCAACAAACATGGATGATCTGAAGGGTCAATATTGACACTTGACAGCCTAGCCACCTCAGATTTCTACAATATAATGTTAATTTTTTTTTTTTGATAACAATATAATGTTATTCTTTATTCCCTTTGAAATATGAAAGTCGTAAAAAATCTGAAACTTCAAATTAAAAAGAAAAAGAAAAAGAGAATTACTGACATATAATCAACAAAAACTCGCAGTACTAAATAATGCGGACTTACCTTTATTTTCTATAATCTATATTCCCGCCAACCTTTGTAGACAGCACCGATCAAAATAAGCAGAGATATATGATGATTCACCAATAACTATATCTAATTAAAAAAAAAAGAAGCTATTAAGTATCTCATTTTTGCACCATAATACATAAACAGAGATATAGCGGAAGAACTTGCTTGAGAAACAGAGAAAACATAAGAAAACCAAGAAGTTTAGGCGTAAAGTTCAAGTGCAAATGATGCCAAAGATCAATACTAACCTTGTTTGAGCACACTCACAAAACATACACACACAAGATTATATACAACGAGTAATGTATCATTGTATTGTGTCGTCTAGTTCACCAAGGTAGGTGTGGATTGTGCTGCCCTGTTAATGTTATGTTTTTCATTAATGTTATGTTTTTCCATTGAATTCCTTATTAATGTTCAGGTTCGTTGAATACTCTCTCTTTTTTCAGTAAATTTCATATAAGCCAATCCTTTCCTTATATATATATATATATATATATATATATATATATATATAGATATAGATATAGAGAGAGATAATTTCAATAATTTTTAATTTTCACTATTTATGAGAGATTAAATGGTCATAAAAAGGTAGGAGTAATTAATATGGGAAAGGTTATACTTACTACGTAATTTTCTTACTACTTGTTACTACCAAATCTTAACTGTTAATTTCCGTCAATCTAACGGTTATAATTTATTGCAAATTAATAATAAATTAATAAATATGATCCAATAAATTACAACCATTAGATTGACGGAAATCAACGGTTAAGATTTGGTAATAACAAGTAGTAAGAAAATTAGGTAGTAAGTATAATCTCTCCCAATTAATATACCAAAAATTAAAACAATTTAATATTATTTTAATTACTAATTAAACTAAGTAGTAAATTCTGTTTTATCATTTAATATATATATATATATATATATATATATATATATATATATATATATATATATATGTCAAAATAATTTTTAATTTCAATTATTTATAAGGTAATAAGAATTCAAAATAAGCTTACCAAAAAAAAAAAAGAATTCAAAATAGAAATTATTAAATACAAGGAATAAGTATTTATATATTAGGTCAACACAACATTAAATAAATTTTATTTCTATTTCTTTTGCAGAAAACATTTTATCTAAAAAGCCCTATAAATTTAATGAATAATTCGCTTGTACACACTAGCATAACACAATCACCTATCAACAGACATACGGTTGGGCTCAATGGGGGCGATTCTGCAACTATGGTTATTTGACTTATTTCTATTCTCAAAATTTGAATTTAAAACTTTTAAATAAGAAAAATAATTTCTTTACCACTTAAAATAAATAATTATTAGGGGGAAGGACCATTGTAACTTTAAAGGTGAAAATTTATTTAAATGAGATTGAATGGTAAAAATTAATATTTTTCTTATTATACATAACATTATTTTATTATTTATATATATTTTAATTTATATTAATTAAATAAAGAGAAAAGTGTGTATCATTTTAAAGAATGTAAAGTTGTGTCATTTTAAGTGAGTGAAACAAATAGATAAAGGAGGAGAGAGTGGAAAAAAAATATAAAGATGTAGGTCCCACCTCTTTGTGAGAGTGAAATGACATAAGTTGTGTTATTAAAAGGAAAAATATATTTTCCTTAAATAAATATTAGGTTTGCCTATAAATTTATAAACAAAGATTCTTAACACACTATATGCCTTATTTACCACACACACGCATATATATATATATATATATATATATATATATATATATATATATATATATATATATATATATATATATATATATATATATATATAGTAAATACCCTTTTTAGTCCCTGGCAATATCCACGAAGGTCTTTTCAGTCCCTAGCGATAAAAAAAGACATATTGGTCCCTGAAATAACAAAAAAAGGGCCACGTTGGCCCTTCTGTTAACTCCCCCATAACGGCCCAACTAACGGTGCCCATGTGGCACGTTAGTGTGCTGACGCGGCTTGGACGTTTGACAACGTGAATTTATAGACGACGATGTTTTGTGCGAAAAGGGTTGAAAGCTTTCCAATTGAGCGGACGACGTCGTTTCTTGCCTTGACAATAGTCATCAACTACACTGGAAGTTACCGTAGTTAGACATCCATATTACACTTAAGTTTTTCAACCCACGAGGAACCCCATTGTTTACCTCCGAAGCTTGGTTGAACGGTGAGCATTGTGAAAGACGGTGGTTTCTGGTAAGACAATCGAGCGTGGACAGTGAAGGATTTCGAACGGCTGGTTCTTTGGTGGTTAAGGAAAGTTCGATTGTGGGTGTTGTCTTACATGCACTAAGGTACGTGTTGTCAGAAATCCTTCCATATATTTGGTCCCCCTCACTACATGTTGTGTATTTTTTGTTGGATATGGTCCCCCATGTGCGGTCCATTGTCTGTTTATTTGGTTAAGGTTTACAAAAAACAAACCCTTTTATGTCCGTGGTCCCGGTTTGAAAAGTATTTTGGCATTTTTTAGTGCTTTGTGGACCCTGATGTTAGTCCATGTATTGCATGCATATTTTGTAAAGGTGACATATTTTTGCAATTTACTGCCCTATATGTTTACACGCCAGTGTTGAGTTATATATGCAAATGGCTATTGTTGTTAAAATCTGATTGGTTGTTAACGTTGTGAAGTAAATGTCATTGGGTATTTTTTTGTTTTATAGATGGATGAATATATAGTGATAAGGTATCATCATGGGGGTGTGTTAATTAGAGATGATGAAGGGGCCCTAACCTATGCAAATGGCAAAGTAGTTGACTTATCTGAGATGGATGCTGACTTTGTTAAACTGCGTGACCTTGATACTCTGTTCAACAGAAGGTTTGTTTTGCTTATTTCGATTGATCTTACTTTATTTTTTCCTATGTTTTTTCTACAATGTTCCTTATATTAGCCATGGTTTTTTTGTTTCTTTGGTGTCTGTGTGCAGGGGTTGATTCCAGCACTGCAAGAGGTGATACCTGGTGCACATCATCATTTTTGTGTGCAACATGTCTGGAAGAACTTTATAAAACAGTGGAAAGACAAGGCAATCAGAGGCATTGTCTGGGAGTTTTCAAGATGCAACATTGTACCCCAGTTCCAGAAGTCAATGGCACGTTTGAAAGGGATGAACGAGGCAGCATGGAAGTACTTAGACAACCTTGATCCCTCAAGTTGGGTAAAAGCTTATTTCAGCCACTGGCTGAAATGTGATAACATCACAAACAATATGGTAGATATATGGAATGCCAAGATTGTTGGGTATAGGTCGAAACCAATAATAACTCTCTTAGAGGAATTGAGGTGCTATATTATGAGGAGGATGGCTGCACATCAAAGGGTTTTAGGAACTGTCCGGGGTAAAATTGCTCCTGCTCAACAAAAGAAACTAGATCAAATAAAAGTTCTGAGCAATTCATGGACACCAACTTGGACTAGAAATCTGCAACAAGATATGTATGAAGTCAGTGGGAGGGGTGAGAGAGTTGAGTTAATTTAACAACACATACTTGTGCATGCAATGCATGGCAGTTGACTGGACTGCCATGTGAGCATGCAATAGCAGCCATTTGTCACAAAAATGAACCACATGAGAACTATGTCCATCAATGGCTTACAATGGATGCATTGCATGCCACTTATGCACACACCTTAAACCCAGTAAATTCAGACAAGTATTGGCCTTCATCTGATGAGCCCAAACCTCTTCCTCCAAAACTGAAAAGGCCAATTGGGCGTCCCAAGAAACACAGGAAGAAGGATCCAACTGAAGAGCAAGGGAGTAGTACAAAGAAAGTGAAAAGGACATATGCACCCAAGTTTCCTAAATGTGGTCAGACTGGACACTATGCAAAGAGCTATAAGGGGCCACCAACTTCCAACAAAAGTAACAGATAAGCAAGACCACAATCTGTAAGGATTGGATCTAGCTCAGTAGATGAAATCCCATTAAGTCAAGGAGGCCCTGCAGCACGTGGTAGTTCTCAGCCACATGAAGGCAACTTGAGAGGAAGCAGCCCACCTCCATCAAACCCACAACAGGAAAATGAAATGTTGAGTGAGGAAACAAGGAATGCAGCAACCAGTGGCACACGAAGCAGATTTTTGGCCTTCATGACAACACCTGATTTCAGACCACCAAGGCCTGCCTCAAGAAACTGACCTGTTGCTGTATATGACCTGGGAGTAGTGCATGAGCCAACTGACAAGGATTGCATATAATGTGACTGTCTTTTTTTGTAAATTCTGGCCATTATGTTTTTGGAGGCCTTATATATTCAATGTTTTTTTGTGTGAGTTCTGGCCATATTGTATTTAGAGGCCTTTCTTTTGATTCCTGGCAGTTGGCTTTATTTTGTAATGCACTATTGGACATCCATGTCTTCAAATATCATGAAACTCAAATGCACTTATGTTGTAATGCACTTTATGTTTTTTAACTGAGATATGTATCTGATGTAATGCAGTTCTGTTCTGTAAATTTGGACTACATACAAATGCAATGAGGTCATGTGCCTATTTTTCTCTAGTTAGGGCCCAATAAGGGCCCCGTGCTTTTTGCTAGGGACCAAAAAGTCCATCGTGCAATTTGTCAGGGACCAAAATAGCCCTCGTGTCTTGGCATGATTGACAAATCTAATGTCCAACATGGAACTTCTGTAACAACAATTCTTGATTTAGGCATCTATATATGTACATTCTGGTTTGTGATACAATGCAGCAAACTGACACATTCATAGATATTGCCTAAGTATGCAATATACCATACTACAACAAAAATAGCGTTCAGATGGCATTGAATACACAAATATATCTTTACAAAAATAGCTTCTTTATTATTAATCCAGATATGTATGATGCAGACAGATTCCAACCAACACAGAATAGACCATATAATACATCCTTCTTCATTAATTTGGATAACAAGATAACTGAGTACTAATTACACTATTGAAGGAAAAATACATTGGGGTAACTTGTCTTGACTGTTACAACACTAACAACAAACATACACAATATGATCACACCTACACAAGCAGCACCTAAGACCCTAGCTGACCTACCAACATTCCTAATTTGTTTGTCCATCCTATCTAACTCCTTTACCATCTTCAGGTATCGATCATTCAACATTCTTTCCTGCTCATGAAGCTTAATTTCTTACTCACTAATCTTCACATCTTGCTCTCTCATCATTATGTCCACATACTTCAACTTGAAATTAATTTCAGCAACATCCGACTTCACATTGTGAATTCTTGCGTCTTCCAGCTCCAACCGTTCATTACAGACGTCATCTACCCATCTAATTTTTTTTTTTTTTCACAAAACGGCTTCTTCTCCTGCCAAATAAACAAACCACGGTTAGCAAGTGTTTCAACTTAATAAAGGGGCAGATTACACATGTATACCTTGAAATTAGGACACCCAAGGAAAGCCCTGTTTGAGTTTCTCTCAGTTTTGGAGGAATAGACAATACTTTGTCTCCCACATTTGCACCTACAACCGACGGTCCTTGTCAGTGTTCTTCCCCCTATTGAAGTACTCCCTCTTGATCCCCCATGCCAGAAAAAACACTCATCTTCTCCCACTTGATCCCCCTATACATGTCTTCCATTGTGGTCGATTTTCGATCATCAACGTCTGGAGAATTTGGGGGCTTATTTTTGTTTAGGGTTCATTTCATCAATTTGGGGGATTTTGGTGTTTAGGGTTCGATTGAGCATTTTGGGCGATTTTCATCTTCAGGGTTCATTTGCAAGCCAAGAAACGACGACGTCCGCTCAATTGGAAAGCTTTCAACCCATTTCGCACAAAACGTCATCGTCTATAAATCCAAGCTGTCAAACGTCCAAGCCGCATCAGCACACTAACGTGCCACATGGGCACCGTCAGTTGGGCCGTTACGGGGGAGATAACAGAAGGACCAACGTGGCCCCTTTTTTGTTATTTCAGGGAGCAATATGTCCATTTTTTATTGCTAGGGACTGAAAAGGCCTTCGTGGATATTGTTAAGGACTAAAAAGGGTATTTACTCATATATATATATATATATATATATATATATATATATATATATATATATATATAACAAAAATGGGGTGAGCAATTTTTTTTTCAAGATGGAGGAATGTTTTTAAATAAGTCTTTGTAGTTTATTCATATGATGCCCATTTAAAATTTTTACCCTGAAATATTTTCACTAATTATTTTAATTAAATAGTTTGTAAAAATAATAATAATAATAAGTTGACCATTGACTCTGAACAACCCACACCCTTCTTGCCTTACCAGTTTTAGAATTTCCCCCCTCAGTCACGTTTCTTTTCTTTCCTCTCATTATAGAGAAGCTCAATCTCACTCACTCACTGACAACCATCATCCTTTTCTCCCCATACATATTTCTTACATATAACACTCTCCTCTATACCTTCTTATACCAATACCTCATACACTAAAAGAAAACCACCTCTTAGCACCTTCACGATCATGTATTCCCAAATTCCTCTTGGTGTTTAGAACTTGCATCCCTTCAAGATAGAAGAAAACACCCATTTCTTTCTCCTCCTACACTTGCATGCATGCAGAGTTTCAACTTTCACCAAAAAAGAAGAGTTTTAATCGTTTCCAGAGGTTGAATTCAGAGGTGTAACACCCTGTATGCATCCGGTTTGTTATCATCACATATGGTATTTAACGTAGTTACAATCACAGTAATTGATTAGAATTATGGATAAACTTTTTCCTTTTCGTTTACTGTTAATTATTAATCCATATTCGATTAACTCAATTATAGTAATTATAACCTATACATAAATCAAAAGCGTTAACTATTAGTTTACATTCCTTTATTAGGAAATACCATTACCCAAAAGTGTAGAACAAACTCTAAGTTGTCCACCATGTAGCCCCCATAGACTAACATGATAAAAATCACACTTTATAATTTTACTGACATAACACAGCCCCTTCATTTCCTTAAAATGGGATTGTCATCCCTCACCATAAATTTTTATTTTTCTCTATGTTAAACTAGACATCTCAAGATTTTCAACAATATATTATAAGCCTCAATAGGATTTTGTATAGCTCAAGATATGTTTGTCGTAAGCCAACTACTTCAAACTGAATTTTCGGAAACAAGGCAGCAAACTTCAAAATTAACTTGGGAATTATTCACATACCCAATGGTTCTAAGATTGTACAGGGTTATATCCTTATGTATTATCTTCATATAGTTCTAAACCTCACTCAATTTGGAGCTTCCTAGCTTAAGATATGCCCATTTTACTAAACCATGTCTCTGTTGTCCAATAGAGGTAATCGATTACTAAACTAGGTAATCCATTACCAGGACAGGGTAATCGATTACCAGGATATGATAATCGATTACAAGCTAAACAGAAGCTGATTTTTCATCCCATGTTACGTGGTAATCGATTAGCATATGATCGATTACCATGCTTGATTGAACCACAAAGACAACATTTAACTGCATTTTGATGAGTTAGGACAACTTCCCAAAGCCTTTTATCACCTAATTGACATTACATTACATCTCATATATAATCTTGGCCCTGTCTTTAAAACCTGCCATCCATCCATGTATCTACTATACAAGGTTTCCACTCATAACTTGAAATCAAACGATAGTTTTAACTAGTTTGGTTCATCGTCTAGCGTGACATTTAGGTACGACATATCCAAATGAGCATCATAATGATTGCATCATTCACATAAGTGATACAAATACATACATCTTGCCAATTCAAGCCTTATCTCCTTGATCCATCCATGGATCAATTCCGAGAACATACTCATGCATTTCATATACAAATGATATCTCAAAAAGGTAAATTACAAATGAATATCACATCAAGACATCATGTGAAACATATATATATATATATATATATATATATATATATATATATATATATATGGGATTGTATTTGATCATGTTACATGATACAAGTTACATCATGTTGTAGAGATAAAGTTGGTGGAGTTCACTGTTTAAATAGAAAATAAAAAACAAATTAAATAGTGGACCCCACCAACTTTATGTCTATAACATGATGTAATTGTGTCATGTAACATGATGATTACATTTCCCTATATATATATATATATATATACATATATCAAAAGATTAACAAAATCCAATGCCATGTCATATAAGTCTATCCCGGCCTCCTGCTATATGATGCTCCAACACCATCTATATCTATACCTGAAAGGTGGGTCCACAAAACCCAGGGTAAGATAAACATCTCAGTAAACCAGGGTTGTTGGAGGATTCCTTCATCCCAAAGTTCTCTTCAGGCATAACAACAATAACAGAATAATATAGAGTATATATGTATGCGTGCAATGTGTGCAAATATAGTCAAGACCTCCCTCTTGCTACACAAACCGTCCTTAGGATACTCATGACATAGTCTTAGACATCCCTCTTGGTAAATATACCATCCACAAGATGCCAGTGAAAATTAATCGTACTGGCCAGAGAATAATGTGTGCATTACGTAAGACACTGTCCTACAACATACCAATGTATGCATTACAAGAAGCTGTCCTATAATATATTGTATGCATTATGCATGACGTTGTCCTGCAACATACCCGTACAAGGTACTACCTTATTCAATACACAATGTACCATCTTATGCAACACAAAAGGAAAACACATATTACACATTACATCTCAATTTACTGCATTTACTTATACCACATAGAACCACAACCTATACAGGCTTGGTGGAACAGTAAATAGATAAATTCCAAGACCTGAAAGCTTACCACTCGAAGCTTCCAACCAACTATGTTTTCCTTCAAATCAAGTAGTCTTCACATAAGAACTAACTTGACAAGGTCCATTGCAATAGCTTGTTAACAAAATCACACCTATCACAAGTTGAAATTTGATATTGATAAATCAACACAATCAAATTGCAAATAAGTGAATATGCCTACATTCACATCCACACTAGGTAATTCATACCAATGCACAAGCTCATGAACTTACCGAGCCAATAATCATTCAAGATTCATAGCATCACTTAATGCTTGTTTACTCTTCATAGGTTCAATTGATTCAAGTCTATATATCAAATGAACACAATCACCATCTAATAAAACAACATAGGTTACTTGAAACACAAGTAATAAATAAAGAATGGCATTTTTGAAAATTCTTGAAGATTGTCCAAATGGTTTTCTAAACACATTTTCACCATTAAAATCATCATACAAGCATTCTTTCCAACATGATAAGCCTAATTCATGCTCTAATATCATCATCTAAAGTCACATTTTCTCAAAACAACCTAGATATCCATTTCCGTGAAACTCAAGAGAAAATAGGATTTCTTGCCATAGATGTTTTTCAAATGCTCCAAGGGATATTTTCCATCCATCAAATGAAGTAATGCAGCTCTCCAAGCCTCCTGAACCTCCCTAGGTCACCACTTTCAAGAGCGAAGATCTCTCCACACCATGGTTTTAACAAAGGTTTCTTTAGAGGGATATAGTCATAAGGACCTCCTTAACATTTTTATGATCACACTTTATTATTTTGGTGATTGATGGGATGAAAATTCGTTCCCATCTAAGCCCATTTTGATGGCAAAATACCACCTGCTCCCTCACCTGATGAGCAAATTTAGCACTAAAAAAACATGTTTTATATCTTTACTACAAAATCACAGTGGGGAACTGAAGGTGACGTAATCTTTTGGAAAATATATATAAAGGGGAACGTATTTGGAACATTAAATACACTTGCTTCACTTACTCAATCTCTCTGACCACTTTTCAGGAAACGGTGAAAAGAAGTTTCCAACTGAACACAAGTGGGCAACAAGCAACCAAGGAGAAACATGCACAACAGGGAATAAAAGGTCCCTATTGGCTAAAAAAGGAAAGCAAGGCATCAGAGGTTCCGAAGGAAAGACAAATCTCAGAAGAAACTGTCCCATCCAGCCACGTGCGCCCCATAAAGCACTGTTCACACCGCCCCTTTCATGCAGTCAAGAAACCGAGTCCAAGGGATTTACAAGTTTGCCATTCACTCTTCTATCAATAGGAGACCACCCTCACAAGAGGAACGTGATGCTGAAAATAACTCTGATCTGGGTAGAAGACGTCCTCATTGAAAAGGAGAAAGATCCTCCTAATTTTACATGAGAAGGGATATTCTCACTACCAAAAATTTTTACTACCAACTCACTACCTATCTAATCACCATTGGATCAACATTTTCTCTTTTTTCAAAAACTTTTTAACATTCTTTCTCTTTGATTCAATGGTGATTAGATAGGTAGTAAGTTAGTAGTAGAAAAATTTGGTAGTAACAATATCCTCCCTCATTTTACATATATCCCATTTATTGCTTTCTGTTATTTCCCTTTTTGTTTTCCTTTCCGTTCCTTAGTGTAATTTTAATTCCTTTTTGAAATGAAAAATCTTTTTGTTTAAACTGTTTGGAGGATACATCTCATTTATAATGCTATGGCTGTGAAGCTTTGAATGACCAATGGCATGAAACACAAAGTCACTAAGTAATCATTCTTGTTCTTATTCTGAATGCTTGACATAGGAAAGGTGAAATGAATTTAATCTTCAGATTTTTGGAGAATGCTGATCTGTGTGAACTAAAACTGGTGAAGAACAAAAATTGCCAAACACTTACTCATGAGAGCGTTTCTGAGGTGTCACCACAATGAAACTTCTAAACTTGCCTTGATGCTGTTAGTACTGCTGAAGAACAGGTAAATTTCACTAACAAGGATCAATCATCAAACACTAACCCCCTCACAATTACCCAAACACTTCCATTCACATCACACCACAGCTTCACCCCACACACTCATACTTAATCCCAAAAAGAGCAAGGAGCAAATCCGAAATGAGCACAAAGGAAAATAAGAAAACAAAGAAAAAAATGGGGATAGCCATTCAAAAGAATTCAGAAGAAAATACCAGAAAAGCTTCCTCCAAAGGAAGGAACGAAGGTACAAAAGACAAAGTGTTCCCTCAAACAAAAAAGTCCAGCTCTAAAGCATAAAGAAATGTTCCTTAATCCAAAATCTGTGACCATTCCATTCTTAAAACAACCCCACCAATCCTTTTCACAAAGATCCTTATCATGGAAGGCACCTGTAATACTTAGGAAAGCAGCAGATAAGCAAGTTTGAAGAATCACATCCAGGAATGGACAGAGAAACACCAAACCATGTGTGATAGCGAGACAGAAGACCAACAATCATCACTTACCTGTGAACAAATTCTTTCCACTCATCACCTGTGAAAAGTAGTCCAATCTTCGAAAAGTTTATGATTACTTGTTGGCTCAAGTTCCCGAAGTTGAACAATTCTTTGAAATTGAGCAGCATAAAGCCACTATTTCCGAGTTGTTTGAGGACAACCAACAGTTTATTTTTGGGGTGTTTGATGGGACGAGAATTCGTTCCCATCTAAGCCCATTTTGATGGAAAAATACCATTCATTCCGTCACCTGATGAGCAACTTTAGCACTAAAAACACATGTTTTATATCTTTACTACAAAACACAGTGGGAAACAGAAGGTGACGTAATCTTTTGGAAAATATATATAAAGAGGAACGGATTTGGAACATTAAATACACTTGCTTCACTTACTCAACTCTCCGACCACTTTTCAGGAAACGGTGAAAAGAAGTTTCCAACTGAACACAAGTGGGCAACAAGCAACCAAGGAGAGACGTGCACAACAGGGAATAAATGGTTCTTATTGGCCAAAAAGGAAAGCAAGGCATGGGAGGTTTAGAAGGAAAGATAAATCTCAGAAGAAATTGTCCCATCCAACCACGTGCGCCCCACAAAGCACTGTTCACACCGCCCATTTCATGCAGTCAAGAAACTGACTCCAAGGAATTTACAAGTTTGCCATTCACTATTCTATCTATAAATAGGACACCCAGCACGAAGACAACCATCGAATTCCTTAAGAAGAGATCACCTAGAATCGAATTCCTTAAGAAGGAGATCACTTAGTTTATTTTTCTAGTTTTTATAGTCTTAACTTTAGTTAAGTGACAACACTTCTTCTTCTTTCTGTATCATCCACTTGAGACTCATCACGAGTAATAACCATCTTCTCCACTTTTCATTTCGTTGTAATCAAGTCATTTTCATATAAAACCAGTGTTATTTTTCTCCTTTCCACTCGTTATCTCTGAACTGAATCTCGGGTCTATGAGATTTCAGTTTAGAATAATTGTTTAAACTAGTAGCCATGAGCTAAACTATTTGTGGAATGGAAAAATTGCAAAGTTCTTAAAAAGTTATTTTCGAAACTCTTGTATTACAGCTTTTGTGTTTCTCTAGTTAAGTGTGCTATATTCATTGTGAATCTTTGGAAATCGAACACATACTGAGAAAGGATCTTCCATAAGGAAGGGATTTCAGACAGCTTAACCCGAGGGGGAAGGCAGGCTTGTGGAAATAATATTGCTGGTTGCCTTAGGAATAAGGGATCACCTCATTCACTCAAAGGTCCTGTACCCAGTACCTGTTGGAGTCAAGGGAGCCATAGGAATATGGAAACTTGTGAGCCATCTAGTCCATGAGCTGAGGAATCAAAGTTGGCAGAGAAGAGACCGGAACAAATACAAAAGTGTTGAGTCTTGAGTGGAGAAAATAATTCTTTATGAATAGAGCAGTGGATCCGTTCCTTCTGTTATTATTGTTTCATCTAACCATCCACCCTGTTGTCTCTTAATTATTGTTATTAATTTTTGGCATTCTTTTCTTTATTTAATCTTTTATCTATAAATCTCTCATGAATATTTCTGCTCCTTCTCTAAACAAGAGGGATAACATACATAACGAAGCGATAAGCTGTTTGCTATCTAATTAAACCTACTGTTATTGAGGAACGTTGTCAAGACAGTGGGGAACTTTTGATCAAACAGGTCAATTACTAACTTTTCTTTTAATTTTCAATCTTTGTAAAATATTATAAGGCATTAATTAAATTTCCATCCTCGTGGGAACGATAATATGGGCATAATACTCCCATTTATTACTTGATGCGTGCACTTGCGCACTTGAGTTGAAACTAAGAGAGCAACTGTGCTCTTTCTTAGTGAACTGAGGAACGTCTTCACCATAATATATTTTTACCCAACAAGTTTTTGGCGTCGTTGCCGGGGATGGTACATTAAATTTTGTCCATATTACTGTTTTAAAAGTACATACATACTTTATATATTTCATTTTCATATTTTTTTATATGTTCACATATTCTGCTGATTCATACTACCTATTTTATGGTTTATGAGTGAAGAGTCTGAAAAAGATTCTAACCACTCCACTGAAATACCTGAGTTTTTCTTTGACCCTGAGACAGAACGCACTTTACATAAAAGAAGAAGAAATCTCAGGGAAAATATTTTTGAAAACATGGTTGATCATAACAAAAACAACGAGGACATCCCTCATAAACAGAATCTTAGAACTTTGGCTGCTCCTTTCAGGAATAGACCAGAAAGAGGAGTGTTCCTCCTTCATGTAGCTCCCGATTTTGAACTGAAACCCATCATGTTTAACATGATCAGGGAAGCTGGAGTCTTTCATGGACTGCTTACAAAAGAACCTTACACACACCTCACAAACTTTCAAGACATTTGTGATAACTCCAAGTCTGAGGGTGTAACCGAGGAAAGTATGAGAATGAGGATGTTTCCTCATTCCTTAGGCTCAAAAGTAAAAACTTGGATGAAAACTCTCACCCCTGGGTCCATACACTCCTTGGAGGAACTTTCTAACAAGTTCATAGAAAGGTTTCTCCATATGTCTCGTCAAGCTAATGTTAGAGTAGAACTCTCTAACTTTAGAATGTTTTATGGAGAAAATCTTTATGAAGCTTGGGAGAGATACAAGGACATCATCAGAAAATGTCCAAACCATGGGGTGGAGAGTTGGGGAGCTTTACAGTCTTTCCATAAAGACATTGACCATACTTCTCAGTCACATCTAGACTTTGTTGCAGGAGAATATTTCTTCACGGGTACGCTTGAACCCACGTACGAGATCATTGGAGGCACTGTAGAAAGATGTCTCCAATGGCCACTGTTACGGATGAGCCCAGTAAGGAAGTCAGGCATGCTAGAATGAGAAAAAAACTGCCATGGAATCCCAACTGGCCACCCTAATGAATGAAGTGAAGAATTTGAAAACTAACCAAGAATAGCCAAGGATGGAAGTCTTACAACTCAGAAACTGAGAGTGAACCATGCTCAACCTATGGTGACCTTCATGAATCAACAAGCTGCCCATCTACTGCTTTGGCATATTATGCAGAAAATTTCGGGAACATAAACTTCACCCAGGCCAGAGATAACCAGATTGTAGGAAGCAACAACAACCAAAATCCTGGGGGAACCATAGTAAAGGATCAAAACCATAATCCCCTATGGAGACCACCCATGAACCAAAGACCATACAACAATCAGCAGCAGCAATATCAATAAGGCAGAAGCAGTGGAAATGTAGCATATGAACCACAGAGAAGAACCAATTATGCTCCATTCCAAAGAGATGACCAACGCTTCAACACCCTAGAAAGCTATGTCAAAGAATATGTCACCAGGAACGATGCTGTGGTCAGAAAGATTGAGTCCCATCTAGGTCAGATAGCTGCTAGCCTTAACACCAGGACTCCAGGCCATTTACAAGGGGATACTGAAGTTCCCATAACAACCTCCCCAGAAACATGAAAGGTTAGTAGCTAAAGACATTAAACTAAGCGCTGACTAGGAGGCAACCTAGTGGATACCTTTGCTCTCTAACAAAGAGCAAAGTTTTGGGGTGGTTAAACTTAACCACACAGCTCCCAAAATGGAGGGAACGTCTGATGTTCAAACTCCAACTCCAAATAAGATAAGTTCCGTTCCATGAACGTAGTTTTGGGGTGACCCAATAACCACCACACACCTTAAAATAAAATTTCTTTGAAGTAGTCTTTCTTTACGGTGCAATTTATATTTCAGGGTTGTATTTCTTTAGGAATTAGTTTATTATTGTTATTTTAGAAATTAGGTAAAAGACAAAGGGAACGTTCCCCTGCTGAGTCACTTATGTATACGCAGCCGTTATCAATTCTGCACTCATTACAAATTTTGAAAACATGCCTTGAAAAAGCAACTGTCTCCTCAGCCATTAACGCAATTGCTCTTACCCTATTTCCCTCTCTCCCACGTTTCTAACCTAAACCGTTCCACCTCCTTACCACCACCAGTAGCAGCTGGACACCACTCACCCTAACCATTCATTCTGTAACGTCCCCATACCACTACCTCCTCAACTTCCTTTACTTAACCTCTGCGTCTTAAAAACTCTTCGTTTCCCCTCCTCTGCATGCTTATTTAAACTCCTCCCCTTTGTTCTTCAATCTTTACCATTCTTTGCTAACCTTAGAAACTTTTGCTCTTATTTTCACTACCCTCTACATTGTGCCCTAACCTTCTTTTTCTTCAACCATGACCAGACTTTCAGTATCTGTCATCCCTGTAGCCAGTCGGGGCCAGGAACCCAAGGTGACTGAGGAGGGTGTTCATCTCTACCCAGAGAGGAACATCTACATGAAAGAAAAGGCTCATCTTCCTTCATTTGTGAAGAAAGCCTTGACCAGCCTAAAGTGGCTTCTGTTTGCCACTGACGAACGAGAGGTCAACATCTTGTTGGTGAAAGTAAACTGGCCTTGAAGGCCGATGCATGTGAGAGGGAAAAAAAAAGATTTCCTCACGGAAACACACATGCAAACAGTGATTCATGCTTTAAGACAGCATGATGTTACCTTGTTTACAGTCTGATCGTCAGGGAGATCACTTGTCAGGTTTAAAGGGTACAAACCCTCTAACGTTGATCCACACCATCCTTCGTAAATGATGCAAGAACGCCTTCTTGAAAATCACCAGATGACCACCACAATGAGGCTTGCTATGCGCTCAACGGGTGAAGATGGAGGCTAGGTTTAGTATAACACCTCATATATTTAAATGTGCATTTTAATATTATATTGTGAAATGAAAGTTGGTGGATTAGTGAAAATCCAAGAATTATGGCCAAAATGGGCAAAAAGGGCAAAATGGTAATTTGCCAACCGTGTGTTCTGAGGCTAAAATACTGAGTTAGAGATTTCAAATGACAAAAGTAATACTGGAAATGAAATCAGGGCGGAAAATTGAGTGAATAGGCAAATTTGGGAAAAATTGATGAATAGTGATTTTTTAGTGTTAAAATACTGAGGTGTGAGTGTACCGATAGGTGTGAAATTTTTATCAAGATTTTGGAGAAATAAAAATATGTCATGGACTGGAAAAATATGTAGATTAAGAATTTATGATCGGAAATTTTATCGGAGTTAAAGTTAGATCGCGTGTGGGACCCGTGTGACCGAAGTCACTTGGCCCCACCCCTTTTTCTTCTTCCTTCTTTCTCTTTTCCTCTCCATTCTCTCGCGCGCCCTCCCTGCACCAAAAGGAACCAAGAGCCATTTCTCCATCTTTTCTTCATTTCTTCATTTCTTCACCGAATCGCTTGATTTTGGTGTTGAAATCTATTGTAAACAACCTTCCAAAGCCATTGGTAACACTTAGAAGTCTTGAATCCACCTCCTTGGCTGCGTTTTTGGCAAAGTCAGATTCGACCCACTTGAGTTTTTGGAGATTTCTTGGAGTTTTGATCTTCTAATGGTTTAGTGAAGCCTTGGTGGTGATCATACAACACATTGTGAGTATATTTGTGGTTGATTTCATAGATCTAGGAATTTATGCTTTAAACCTTTGATTTTAGATGTGTGATGATAGAGAGCCCAAATGGAAAAATGCTATTAGATGAAAAGGCCTTAGAATCATGTTTGTAAGCTAGAAATGCTATGTTAATTTTTGGTGAAAAATATAGGTTTTTAACTTAGAGGAATTTGAGGAATTTTCATGAAAAATGAGTTTTGGCGTAATTGGGATTTGATGATTGTTGTAGGGTGCCTCACACGGACGTAATTGTGGAAAGTTGAATTGGAGCATACGTTTGGAACGGATTGCTAAGTATTGAGGTAAACTCTTGGAACTTGGGTTTAATCCCTAGTGTGCTCCACCACACCTAGAGGAAGGTTGTGGTTGGATTATGTGGTTATGACATGATGTGATTGTGTGCTTGTATGCATATTGCTTGTATTGTGTGAAAATTGTTTGGTCACTGGCCAGTTGACGAGTGGAGTTTGGACATCCGCTGGGTTCATCCTTGTGAGAATGCCAGTCGGGTATTGCCGTGGAGTCGACTCTGGGAGCGGCGCCAGGATGATCCAAATGTGGGACATCCGCCGGATAGGGCTCATGAGGAGTTCCGGTTGGGTATTGCCATGGAGTCTTCTCAACCATGGGAGAGGCGCCAGGATTGTCTCGGGAGTTATATGATGGAGTCCTTGAACATGAATCCATGAGTGGATGTTCTTGGGTGTCTCCAGGTGGATGGTGATATTGTTTTACTTGCATATTACATGATGTCATTTTTATACATTTTAGTGAGCCATGGAGTGGAGAGAGCCTCTAGCTCCATTGGTTTACTGAGATATATCCGTATATCTCACCCCGTGTTTGGGGGACCACATTTCAGGTCACTATGAGCCGGGAGGAGCTTCGGGCAAGAAGCCCGTGTAGTGGACATTGGATTGGCATGCGGTGCATTGGGATTGTATGTCATTTTGGAGGAGTTATGGAGTGCACATAGCATACCATTAGTATTTTGAGACTTAGGTCATGAACATATTGCATGATGTTATTTCCATGCTTTTGTTAGTGTTCATGGTTATATGCTAAGTCTTGTTTATGTTTCATTATTCATGGCATGGATAACTGTATATTTTGAGTGAGCATGGGACTTGTCCATTGCCACATTCATAGCTTTGAAGTCTTGATGAGTAATATTGTAAAAATGGTCCATATTTGCATGTAAATGGCCATTACTTTGAGGACTTTGTAAATGATGTTTAATCTAAGGAAAATGCATGATGGAAGGGCCTAGAGCCTACATTAGGACATGATTATGTGTTGTGTGGAGTACCAAGGGGTTAGGGATGGATTACACACCCTTTTTGGGGCTTAAAATGCTGTAATCTGTCATTTTGCTGCATAGTAATCGATTACCCAAGGCATGGTAATCGATTACCATGCAACAGGGGACGAAAAATTGGCTACTGTCTGCACTGGTAATCGATTACTGGCCTTTGGTAATCGATTACCATGTGAGGTAATCGATTACCCAAAGTTGGTAATCGATTACCAGAACAGAGGATTGAGAAAATTGGCTACTGCCTCATTTTTGACAGGTGGTAATCGATTACCACCCACTGGTAATCGATTACCACAGTGTAAATTTCGAAAATTAAGGTTTTTCTAGACTAAAAGAAAGGGGCTTAACTTGATGGGTAGAACTCCAAATGGTACGTGGTTTGAAATCACGTATAGACAACGTAAAGGACCACAACTTGGTAACTTGTGAGAGTAAGATGGTGAGTTTAAATGAATTGAATAAAAAGAAGGATTTATGATGTTAGAAAAATGTATGATTCCGCAAATTGCATTTACAATTATAGTGTGGTTTTAATTGATTACGGAAAATGTATTGATGTAAAAGAAAATGAATATGTTAAAAGAAAAATTTGCCCGTAATTTAATTAACCTAATCACTGTGATTGTAACTGCGCTTAATATCATAATCAATGTTAACAATACCGGTGTACAACGGGCTGTTACATTTAGTGTTTAGAAAAATGAAGTCTTCAACATGAAAACTCCACTTGAGTGTGGCACAAAAGATGAAGAGAATTAGCTAGGTTTATGTGAAAACCCTAAGGAAGAAAACTTACTCCCTTTGTGCGCATAAGTGGTTACTTATTAGGGAGAGAATGAGAAGATTTTCCTCACTTTAAAATCTCTCAATTTGTGCGCATGGTTGGAGGGAATCAAGGAATTATTGCAACTCAAAATTGCTAACTACCTTTCCTTTGAATCCTTATAAGATTATGTCATTATCCTTTCAAGATTCTGACCTAATGGTCATCACATGACCAGCAATTCATGCGCCCCAATCAGTCCCAATATGAGTCCAGATACGTTGAGTAGTTACATTCAAATTTGAACCAACTAACTCACTGATTCTCTCAACCAACTAAATCAGAACTGGAGCATATTTAGTTGGCAAGATGACACTCACTTGCAACCAAATTTGCGCACCATTTCCATCATTGGATAAGATCAAATATCTTTAGTTAATGCAGAGGATTTGTTCCAACAAGATCTCATCTTATCATTTTGTTATGAAACAAATTTTCATAGCAAATTCAAATTCGAATTCAAACACTTGAATTCAAATGTTCAAACATTTAAATTCAAAATTCAAATTCAAATTTCAAATTCAAAATTTAAATTTCCAAATCCAACTTCAAAATTCAAATTTCAAAATTCAAATTTCAAATTCGAAATTCGAATTTCAAAATTCAAATTCCAAATTCAAAATTCAAAATTCAAATTTCAAATTCAAAATTCAAAATTTAAATGTTTGATAATTAATTTAACTAATTAAATTAATTAATAATGTCTTGGACTATCCAAGCCCATTACTTTGCTCCATGCGCCCTCTATCCATCAGGTGGGCTTCCAAATAGCTTCTTGGGCTAACAACCATTATTAGGCCAAATACCTTTAAAACTAGTTCATCATGACTACAAGGTGTTAGTGTGTGACCCATTAGGTCCAACTTAGCCTCTGACATAAATGGGCTCGGGCCCAACAAGCCCACAACCCAATTAATGACAACACAGAGCACTAACAATGCTTTGTTGCCCCAGAGCTAGTCAGATTAATGACTTGATCATCCTATTACACATTTGATTACCGTATGTATTTCCCTTCGTCTCGGTTATCTTCCCATTAACCTAGGGTAAGGAAATGTATCAACCCCTGCGGTTTAGGGTAAGGCTTTATTCGAAATAGGGAATCTTCAATTTACTGACTCTAAAGGCATATCATGTCATGATCTCTTTTACTATGCATAGATTCTCGAGTCCCTGTAAATGTAATCCTGATTTCTCCGGTTTACAGATAACCTAATCTTTCACAGAGATTTGATGAATTCCTTCAGCTTATTACCCTAGCCCTGTGCTCTTTCAGGAAACGCCCAACAGTATACCTATGAGTCTCCATGTTTCAGGCAGACAAGGCATACAATCAAAGCATGCCTTCTAGAACACAGTCTAGGTAATAACTTATGGTCTAAGGAAAAACATACCCAAATATTAAGAGATTACTCTAATGACACTATCTGTGAGATTTGCTCATAAAGTCTCTTTTGGGTCTGTTCAGTGCGAGCTATACTCTTATAGGTCCACCCATGACTTTAGCTAAGACATCTCCATATCTGTAGCTCATGAGGTCTTTACCTTGTATCCATATACAAGTAGATAAGTCGTGCTAGTTTTACCTGAGATCACTGATCCCCATTCTCAGTGTCTCTAAACTAGGAACATAAAATTAGGAATAGACATGTGATATCCTTGAATCCTCTTGATCGTGATCTCATCACAGATACTCAAGAGGTACCTGTTCTATTTCAAGAGGTTTATCCAGTTCGTTCATATAATTTTAACAATAATATCGAGACATAATATGAAACTGGATAAAGATTGCTTTTTATTCATTTGCGACAAATAGTTCTACATCTAGTGTCCTTTATTTAATAAAAAGATTGTTTTTAGGACACCCATATATTAACAAGCTCCCACTTGGCCTAGAGCCAATCAGACCTAAGTCGTATACCCAAAGCCTCATAATGACTATCATGTTTTCTCTGAGAAACAGCCTTTGTCAGAGAATCGTCCAGGTTATCATCTGTGGAAACATAATCCATTTTCACATCATTCTATCAATGATTTCTCTATTCAGGTGATATCTGCGGAGCACGTGTTTAGATCTTTGTTGAGACCTAGGTTCCTTTGACTGCGCAATGTCTCCTGTGTTGTCGCAAAGCAACTGTATGGGCTCATCCACGCTTGGAACCACCCTTAGTTCAGTTATGAACTTCTTGATCCACACGGCCTCCTTAGCTGCTTCTGAAGCAGCTATGTATTCAGCTTCTGTCGTTGAATCTGCTATTGTCTCCTGCTTGGAATTCTTCCAAGATACTGCCCCACCATTTAAGGCGAATACGAATCCTAACTGTGACTTGCAGTCATCCTTGTCACTCTGAAAGCTGGCATCAGTGAACCCTTTCACTGTTAACTCAATAACCCCATCATAGACCAGAAACGCATCCTTAGTTCTTCTTAAGTATTTAAGGATGGTTTTGACTGCCGTCCAGTGACCCTCTCCAGGGGCAGACTGGTATCTGCTCGTAATGCTCAAAGCATATGAGACATCTGGTCTCGTACATATCATGACATACATGATGGACCCAATAGCCGAAGCGTATGGAATTCCACTCATGCGATCTTTCTCAGGCTGTGACTTAGGACACATAGCCTTTGAAAGGTGTACCTCATAACTGACGGGAAGAAAACCCCTTTTCGACCCTTCCATGTTAAACCTCTTTAGCATCTTTTCAACATACGCGGATTGAGATAAACCCAGCAGCCTCTTGGGTCTATCTCTATAGATCTTTATACCAAGTATAAAGGTCGCTTCTCCTAAATCCTTCATGGTGAAGTTTTCTGAAAGCCACTCTTTCGTTATTTTTAATGTAGGGATGTCATTTCCTATAAGCAATATGTCATCTACATAAAGTACCAGGAAGACTACTCTAATGACACTATCTGTGAGATTTCCTCATAGAGTCTCTTTGTGGGTCTGTTCAGTGTGAGCTATAATCTTATAGGCCCACCCACGACTTTAGCTAAGACATCTCCATATCTGTAGCTCACGAGGTCTTTACCTTGTATCCATATACAAGTAGATAAGTTGTACTAGTCTTACCCGAGATCACTGATCCCCAATCTCAGTGTCTCTAGACTAGGAACATAAAAATAGGAATAGACGTGCGATATCCTTGAATCCTTATGATCGTGATCTCATCACAGATACTCAAGAGATACATGTTCTATTCCAAGGGGTTTATCTAGTTCGTTCATATAATATTAAAAATAATATCGAGACATAATATGAAACAGGATAAAGAGTTCTTATTATTTATTTGCGACAAAAAGTCTACATCTAATGTCCTTTATTTAATCAAAAGATTGTCTCTAGGACACCCATATACTAACAGTTGGTAGGTGAGTTCTTGTACCACGCCAAGAGACTTCCTGAGGATAACGACAAGGATGAGGTGACGATCAGGGGGAAGAAAGTATCATTCTCCCCCTCAGCCATCAAGGAAGTACTCCACATCCCCATCATTTCTAAATGCCCATATCAGGAATACATCGAAAGCAAAGATGTATCGAAGTTCACTACAGATGTGAAGAACCTGATAGCCATCCGAAATCCCGTCTACTCCAAAGGATCCCTCTGTAAGGGAAGCATGAAAGAAGAAGCCAGATTCTGGGCTTTATTTGCCAACTCTAACCTCACTCCCTCCACCCACGATGCCACTGTCAGGTGGGCACTCCAGGTACAAATCTACTGCATTATGAGGAACATTCCTTTTGATACAGTACCCCTTATCTATGGCAGTCTGAAGAAAGAGATAAAGAAGACTATTGTCTGTCTTCCCTGCCTGATCACGAAGCTTTGTTTAAGAGCTGGAGTGAAGAGTTACAATGACGACGAGCTGGTGGTAGCATATGTCATCGATTCAAAGACCTGGAGCGGTCTGAGAAGCACCTACATTGAAACTGATGTGCCAGTCCCTAAAGGATTCAGGCGTTCTGTGTACAATGATGATATTGAAGAAGAGGGCCTTGAGGCCCTAGAGATGACAACCACGAAGGCCACCCCTTCAAAATCATCCACTTCTGCCTATACTCTGGCAAGAAGAACCGTTCCCCCTCCCACCAAGGTGAAGAAGGGAATCCCTGTTGCTACTGAGAGCAAA
This sequence comes from Gastrolobium villosum, assembly GCA_032173675.1. Lineage (NCBI taxonomy): Eukaryota > Viridiplantae > Streptophyta > Magnoliopsida > Fabales > Fabaceae > Gastrolobium > Gastrolobium villosum. Next base: position 69,557 of record JAVKPL010000571.1, read on the forward strand.
TAGGGAAAAAAGAAGTCCCTTGCCAAAGCTCCCCCAAGAAAGGGGGAACGTTCCAGTCAGAGGCTGAAGAGAACCTTCAGCAGCACCAAAAGGCCAGAGGGAGCATCCTCTGAAGAACCCATCACCCTCTCTAACAAGGAGGGGGACAATGAAGATAATGAGCCTGTTGCAAAAAGGCTAATAATTGGAGGAACGTCAAAACCTACACTAGCTGCTGAGGAAACATCCTCAAGTAGCTCTTCTACTAATTCCTCTACGTTCCATCCCCTCCATCATCACCTGCTCATTCCTCACCACCAGTGACACAACAGCCCTCTCCTAGGCAACAAGAAGGAGAAGGAATAGAAGAAACAGATGCATCCCCTGTTATAGAGGAACAAATGGTTGAGCAAGAGGCTCAGCCACAAAAGAACCTTGATAAATGGAAGGGGATTCTTGTTGAATCCGCTAAAAAGAAAAAGCCAGTTGATCCAAGATAACTCGGTCTGGGAGGGCCCCTTTCTTGCCCCATTTTCCGTCCCGATACTTCTGGGGATGAGGCCATTGCTAGGGCTTTAGCAGAAGAGGAGGGCATGGAAGTCCCTCTACTGATGGAGGAACAAACGATAACTGCCCCTTCTTCCTAAAAAATACAGGAGGTTGTAATAAGGCAAACAGCTGAAGGCCCCTCAGCTTCTGGCAGCAACAATAGCCAGAAAAAAAGAAAATAGCCTCCCCCACCCCAGCAATCTGTTTGACAGCAAGGAGAAAATCCCATATAGGGATTGCTGACATTTTCGAAATGATGGGGAGGAAGATGGAAAAATTGCTGCCTGAGACTCCATCCGTTCCTCAGATCAACATGAATGATACCACTGAAGAGCTGAAGGCTCTTAGGAAGGGATTGGGTCAACTCTCTTCTGCTTTCAACCAATTCCAGGAACAACGAAAAACAGAAAGAGAGCAACTGCTCAACACCATTAAAAACAGCATCAGTGTTGCACCTTATGCACCAACCTTGCAAGCTGTCAAGGATGAAATTAAAAAGGCATCTGAATCCCTGACATTTGCTCACTCCCTGCACAGCACTAGAGCTGAACTCCATCTCAAGAAACTCCTCCTCAAGAACACTGAGGAACGAACAGAAAGCAAAGAAGCTCTCAAAGCTTTTGGTATATATTTGGAGGGAAAAATCACTCAACTGGAACACCGAGTGTTGGATGTAGAAGGACAACTGGTGCTCATCCATAATGGTAGGATAATGATGAGATCCACCATTGTGCGCCTAGCTGCTATAATCAGGGATCTACTGAAGGACGCCGAAAAGTTGCTCCCTGAAGCTAAATTTAAAAGACTAAGAGTACAGCTCAATAGAAGACCACCTTCACAAGAGGAACGTGATGCTGAAAAGAACTCTGAGCTGGGTATAAGACGTCCTCATTGAAAAGGAGAAAGATCCTCCTATTTTCACATATATCCCATTTATTGCTTTATGTTATTTCCCTTTTTGTTTTCCTTTCCATTCCTTGGTGTAATTTTAATTCCTTTTTGAAATGAAAAATCTTTTTGTTTAAACTGTTTCGAGCATACATCTCATTTATAATGCTATGGCTGTGAAGCTTTGAATGACTAATGGCATGAAACACAAAGTCACTAAGTAATCATTCTTTTTCTTATTCTGAATGCTTGACATAGGAAAGGTGAAATGAATTTAATATTCAGTTTTTTGGAGAATGCTGATCTGTGTGAACTAAAACTGTTGAGGAACAAAAATTGCCAAACACTTACTCATGAGAGCGATCCTGAGGTGTCACCACAATGAAACTTCTAAACTTGCCTTGATGCTGTTAGTACGGCTGAAGAATAGATAAATTTCAATAACAAGGATCATTCATCAAACACTAACCCCCTCACAATCACCCAAACACTTCCATTCAAGCATGACATCTGATCTCCCCGACTGATCAGGCCAAAAACAAGGTAACATCATGCTGTCTTAAAGCATGAACCTATGTGTGCATGTATGTTTCCGTAGTAAAAATTTTTTTTTTACACCTTACATGCATCGGCCTTCAAAGGCCAGTTTACTTTCAAGTGGTATCAGAGCCCGGTTGCTTTACCATCGGCGGGTGATGGTACCTTGTTTGTGAAAGGGGTTTTTCACGGTCAAAATCTTTAAAGGGTTAAATTTTAAATTCTGCATATGGATTTTGAATCACAAATCCTTTAAGGTGTTAAAGTTTTTGTTTTTATGAACATGTAAATTTGATTCTGTGTTCATAAAAAATTATGCATCTTGGTTTAGTTTCTTTTTCTTTATGAAAGTTTTAAAAGGAACACCCTTTTTTAAAGGGTAGATTCGGCCATGGAGGGTACTAAGAGTACCTTGAATGATTTCTTATTTTTCTCCATGAATTGTGTCATGTTTATATGCATGAAATTTTGTGACAAAATTTATCATATAGTCACCTATATGATTCGGCCATGAAGGAGTTTGTGGCTACATGCATGGTTTAATTTTGTTTTCTTTAAGAAAGAATTAACAAAATTTGAATTAAAATTGTTTTTAAATTCGGCCAATGAGAAATTTAAGATTATGAATCTTGATGTTATTTTGATGTTTAAATGTTAAATGTCAAAATATATGTGAAAATATTATGTGATAATATAATGTTTGTGTTTGCAAGTTTTGAACTTTTCAGGTACAAACAGGAAGGGGATGGTCATGGTGCCCAGATTTGAATTTTGAATTTTAAATTAATGTGTAATCGCGCCCTTTAATTTACAAGTGTATTTGTAATTTAATTTTTGTAATTTGTCCCTCCAAAGATGTTTTGGAGTTTCTTTAATTATGTGTAATTAGAGAAATAGGCTAGTGGCGTATAGACGACAAGCGGCCGTTGCTTAAAGAAGCAAAAAGGACAAAAGCGCGAGCACCATGACTATCTCAATATAAACATATGCATGTATGATTAGAACGTCTAGTATGCATGAATTGGGCAAACCGCGTTTTGTATGGTTATTATGTTTGTCCAAAAACGACTAGTGTATACCGATAGATGTTTGACATAACGACTAGCATGATAACTTAAAACATGTGTTTGATGGGACCTAATTAACCCTAAAATAAAAGGAACCCTTAAAAGGAATAAATAATTAAGCGTATGATTACCTCCCACCACCAATGCTACTCAAAACTCTTCTACATAGTGGTTCTCCACAACTCAGTTGGGACCCACTATTTCGTTGAGCTAGAGTAGTGTTTGAAGTGTAAGACACTTAGGGTGCTGGTTTAATGCTTAACTAAGATATAAGTTGCAGGAACAGCCAAGCTTATGTGCTTAGGGTAATGGTGCTAGGTTGGTTGCATAAGATGCACCACTAAGTGACAAAGAGTTGTCAACCTAATGTTAAGAGAGGGTATGAGATACTGTTGATAAAGATCTACCCATTATTTAAATTAATCTTGCGGTCTCAGACGGAGATTAAAATAAATAATCACACTCTTAATCCCACTAAGGTAAAATCTAAAGTAGATTAACCCTAAGTCAAAAAGGAAGGGTCATTGACTTAGATAAAATAGTGGGAGGGGCAAATTATTTAAAGTCTTTAATAATTTGCTTTTAACTACATAAACGTATATTAACTAAAACTATCTTTACATCTTTTTCAGCTTATAGTATGACTAATCCACTGTCACTGCGTTCAATACTCGATACGAATAAACTGACTGGTTCAAATTTTATGGACTGGTATCGGAACCTAAGAATTGTTCTAAGGGCCGAAAAGATTGCCTACGTTTTAGATGCTATAATACCTGTAGCTCCACGGGAAGTGGAAGAAGGGTTTGCGGAATCTGATTTCGTAACCCATCAACAGCACTTGGATGACAATGTGATGGCAGTATGCATCATGTTGGCATCCATGTCGCCTGAACTGCAAAAATAGCATGAGCTTATGGATGCTCCCTCTATTATTGTGCATCTCAAGGAGTTGTATGATATTAAAGGCAGGCATGAGAGGTATGAGGCCTCAAGAGAACTGTTCTCTTGTAGGATGACTGAGATCATGTCTGTTGGCAGCCATGTTCTCAAGATGATCGGGCTGATTGAGAAGCTAGGAAACCTAGGCTTCATCATGGATGTCGAGCTAAGTAATGACTTAGTCCTCACCTCACTTCCACCTTCCTTCATTCAATTCATCATGAATTACAATATGCATGGGATGCAAGTGAGCTTGCCTGAGTTGTTAAGAATGTTAACAATAGCTGAAGTGTCTATCAAGAAGGATAGGACACAGGCTCTTTTGATTGGTGGGTCTAGCAAGGCCAAGGGAAAATGTAAGGAGCCTGCAAAAGGTGACCCCCTTAAGCCCAAAGGAAAATCCAAGAAGAAGAAGGGTAAGAAGGCATCTAAGGACAAGGGTGATGCTGAGTGCTTCCATTGTAGCAAGAAAGGCCACTGGAAGAGGAATTGTCCAGACTACCTAAACAATGTGAAGGACAAGAAGCATGGTGATGCTTCTGCCTCAGGTATTTTCATGATTGAGATAAATTATTCTTATGCATGGATATTGGATACCGGATGTGGTTCTCATATCTGCAATATGTTGCAGGTACTTAGGAGCCCAAGGAGATTGGATAGAAACGAGGTGGATCTCCGCATTGGTAATGGAGCAAGGGTTGCTGCTCATTCAATTGGAGATGCTGACCTTATTTTGCCTACGGGCCTTTTATTGCATTTGAATAATTGTCTTTATGTTCCGCATATTTCTAGAAACATTATTTCAATTTCTTGTTTAGAACAAGATGGTTATACTTTCAGTATTAAGGATGGTACTTTTTCTATCATTTTGAATGATATGGTTTATGGTACTGCTTTTTTAATAAATGGATTGTATGTGTTGGAAATGGGAAATGAAGTGCTCAATATAGATGTGAAACAACCTAGGACGGATAATCAATCTTATCTTTGGCACTGTAGACTAGGGCACATAAATGAAACAAGATTGTCTAGGGTGCATAGAGATGGATACCTGGACTCCATGGATTTGGAATCCTATGGACAGTGTGAATCTTGTCTAGCTGGGAAAATGATTCGACAAAAGCCCAAAGGGCTTGAGAGTCATAGGGCTAGTGAGTTATTAGAACTCATTCATACTGATGTATGTGGCCCAATGTCTATTGAGGCTAGAGGTGGATATTCCTATTTCATTACCTTTACAGATGACAAATCAAGATTTGGGTATATATGCCTAATGAGATATAAATCTGAAGCTTTTGAAAAGTTCAAAGAGTTTAGGAATGAAGTGGAGAAACAGCGTGGCAAGATGATTAAGACATTACGATCAGATCGTGGTGGTGAATATTTAAGCCACAAGTTTCAGGATTATCTGAGAGAAAATGGAATTCTCTCACAACTTACCGCTCCTTACACACCACACCAAAACGGTGTCTCCGAAAGGAGAAACAGGACCTTGTTAGACATGGTTAGGTCTATGATGAGTGAGACTCAACTTCCAAAATCATTTTGGGGATATGCCTTAGACACAGCGGCATACCTTCTAAATAGGGTACCGTCTAAATCTGTTCAGACCACACCATATGAGATATGGAGTGGTAAGAGACCCAACCTGAGTTACCTCAAGGTATGGGGATCGCCAGCTTATGTCAAAGCGTTGACATCAGACAAGCTTAGTGCTAAGAGTACTAAATGTCTATTTGTGGGGTATCCTAAAGGTACTAAGGGATACTACTTCTACTCCATGGAAGAACACAAAGTGTTTGTGTCAAAGAATGCTGAGTTCCTTGAGAAGGATTTGATCTCTCAAGGAGGCAGTGGGAGTAAGATTGATCTTGAAGAAGTGCAAGATCCACAAGAACAGATTGAGGAACCCGAGTCTGCTCCGCAGGCGACGTTCTCCAATGGAGAAGTAAACACACAACTCCGTAGATCTACGAGGGTCATCCATCCACCTGAGAGGTACGGGTTTGTGATTGAGAATCAGCAAACTGTTGAGGATGACGAACCAAGTAACTACGAGGAGGCGGTCAAAGATGTTGACTCCTCAAGATGGCTTGAAGCCATGGAATCTGAAATGGATTCGATGTATCAGAACAAGGTATGGACTCCTAAAGCGCAAGGAATAGTTCCTATCGGTAATAAATGGGTCTTTAAAAGAAAGACTGATGCAGATGGAAATGTTCAGACCTACAAAGCTAGGTTGGTGGCGAAAGGGTATCGTCAAAGACAAGGAGTTGACTATGATGAAACTTTCTCACCAGTTGCCATGATCAAATCTATTAGGATCATGCTTGCAATAGCAGCATACCACGACTATGAAATTTGGCAAATGGATGTCAAGACCGCCTTCTTGAATGGGTTCTTGAAGGAGGAAGTGTACATGACACAACCTGAAGGCTTTGAAATCAAAGAGCAGGAGCATATGGTATGCAAACTACAAAGGTCAATATATGGGCTAAAGCAAGCATCAAGGAGTTGGAATATACGTTTTGATGAAGTCATTAAGAGTAACGGTTTTATCAAGAACGAGGATGAACCTTGTGTTTACATAAAGGTTAGTGGGAGTAATGTTGTCTTCCTAGTGCTTTATATAGATGACATATTGCTAATAGGAAATGACATCCCCACATTAAAAATAACGAAAGAGTGGCTTTCAGAAAACTTTACCATGAAGGATTTGGGAGAGGCAGCCTTTATACTTGGTATAAAGATCTATAGAGATAGATCCAAGAGGCTGCTGGGTTTATCTCAATCCACGTACGTTGACAAGATGCTAAAGAGGTTTAGCATGGAAGGGTCGAAAAGGGGTTTTCTTCCTGTCAGTCATGGGGTACACCTATCAAGGGCTATGTGTCCTAAGTCACAGCTTGAGAAGGATCGCATGAGTGGAATTCCATACGCTTCGGCTATTGGATCCATCATGTATGCCATGATATGTACGAGACCAGATGTCTCATATGCTTTAAGCATTACGAGCAGATACCAGTCAGACCCTGGAGAGGGTCACTGGACGGCAGTCAAAACCATCCTTAAATACTTAAGAAGAACTAAGGATGCGTTTCTGGTCTATGGTGGGGTTAATGAGTTAACAGTGAAAGGGTTCACTGATGCCAGCTTTCAGAGTGACAAAGATGACTGCAAGTCACAGTCAGGATTCTTATTCACCTTAAATGGTGGGGCAGTGTCTTGGAAAAGTTCCAAGCAGGAGACAACAGCAGATTCAACGACAGAGGTTGAATACATAGCTGCTTCAGAAGCAGCTAAGGAGGTAGTGTGGATCAAGAAGTTCATAAATGAACTAAGGGTGGTTCCAAGCGTGGATGAGCCCATACAGTTGCTTTGCGACAACACAGGAGCCATTGCGCAGTAAAAGGAACCTAGGTCTCATCAAAGATCTAAACACGTGCTCCGCAGATATCATTTGATTAGAGAAATCATTGATAGGAATGATGTAAAAATGGATTATGTTCCCACAGACGATAACCTGGCCGATTCTCTGACAAAGGCAGTTTCTCAGAGAAAACATGATAGTCATTATGAGGCTTGGGGTATACGACTTAGGTCTGATTGGCTCTAGGCCAAGTGGGAGCTTGTTAGTATATGGGTGTCCTAGAGACAATCTTTTGATTAAATAAAGGACACTAGATGTAGAACTTTGTTTGTCGCAAATAAATGAAAGCACTATTTATTCAGTTTCATATTGTGTCTCGATATTACTGTTAATATTATATGAACGAACTGGATAAACCCCTTGGAATAGAACAGGTATCTCTTCAGTATCTGTGATGAGATCACGATCATGAGGATTTAAGGATATTGCAAGTCTATTCCTCATTATATGTTCCTAGTCTAGAGACACTGAATTTGGGGATCAGTGATCTCGGGTAAAACTAGTACGACTTATCTACTTGTATATGGATACAAGGTAAAGACCTCATGAGCTGCAGATATGGAGATATCTTAGCTAAAGTCGTGGGTGGACCTATAAGAGTATAGCTCGCACTGAACAGACCCAAAAGAGACTCTATGAGGAAATCTCACAGATAGTGTCATTAGAGTAATCTCTTTATGTTTGGGTATGTCTTTCCTTAGACCAGAAGTTATTACCTAGACTGTGTTCTTGAAGGCATGTTTTGATTGTATGCCTCGTCTGCCTGAAACATGGAGACTCATAGGTATACTGTTGGGCGTGTCCTTAAAGGGCACAGGGCTAGGGTAATAAGCTGAAGGAATTCGTCAAATCTCTGTAAACCGGAGAAATCGGGATGACATTTATAGGGACTCGGGAATCTATGCATAGTAAAAGAGATCATGAGATGATCTGCCTTTAGAGTCAGTAAATTGAAGATTCTCTATTTCAAATAAAGCTTACCCTAAACTGCAGGGGTTGATACATTTCCTTACCCTAGGTTAATGGGAAGATAACTGAGACGAAGGGAAATACATACGGTAACCAAATATGTGCAATAGGATGATCAAATCATTAATCTGACTAGTTCTGGGGAAATAAAGCATTGCTAGTGCTCTGTGTTGTCATTAATTGGGTTGTGGGCTTGTTGGGCCCAAACCCAGTCATGTCAGAAGCTAAGTTGGACCTAATGGGTCACACACTAACACCTTGTAGTCATGATGGACTAGCTTTAAAGGTATTGGGCCTAATAATGGTTGTTAGCCCAAGAAGCTGTTTGGAAGCCCACCTAAATAGGTGGGTGGTGCATGGAGCTTAGTAATGGGCTTGGATAGTCCAAGCCATTACTAATTAATTTAGTTAGTTAAATTAATAATCAAATATTTGAATTTTGAAATTTGAATTTGGAATTTGAATTTTGAAATTTGAATTTGGAATTTGAATTTTGAAATTCGAATTTTGAATTTGAAATTTGAAAATTTGAAAATTTTAATTTTGAAATTTGAATTTGGAATTTGAATTGTGAAATTCGAATTTTGAATTTGAAATTTGAAATTTTGAATTTCGAATTTCGAATTTGAATGTTTGAACATTTGAATTCAAGTGTTTGAATTCGAGTTTGAATTGGCTTTGAAAAGTTGTTTCATGACAAAAGGATAAGATAAGATCTTATTGGAACATATTCCTTGGATCAAGAAGCATCTTTGGAGCACATTCTTGGGCTGTTTGGGTCGCATACTTGAGTGATAAGAATGTCATCTTATCACTTAAAACAAAGCTCCGTTCAGATTTGGTGGTTGAGAGAATCAGTGGGTGAGTTGATTCAAATTTTGAATGCAACTACACAATATATTTGGACCCCTTTTAGGGCTGAATTATGTGTATGAAAAGTATAATATATAATAGTTTATGAATTTAAGTTTAAATTATTTTGAACTTAGTTTCATGAGGATAAGATTGGAGGTTGTTGGCAAAATTTGTTTTGCAACAGCTCCACCTTATCCTCCCCTGTTTCATGCGTAACTTTCAAAGCATTTTGAAAGTTGGTTTTCATTTTTTGAATGATTTAATTCTCTCCTCCTCTCCAAGGTGTGTGCATAACACTTGTTCCTCTGCTTAAGGTTTTTAGAAAACCTAGCCTACTCTCCTTTATCACATGCACCATTCTGTAGGGTAGTTCACTACACCTTTCCAAACAGAATACCTAGCCTCCACTTTCACCACTTGTGCGCATAGCAAGCCTCACTGTGGTGTTCATCTGGTGGCTTTCAAGAAGGAGTTCTTGCATCATTGACGAACGGTGGTGTGGATCACCATTAGAGGGTTTGAACCCTTCAAGCATGACATCTGATCTCCCTGACTGATCAGGCCAAAAACAAGGTAACATCATGCTGTCTTAAAGCATGAATCTATGTGTGCATGTATGTTTCCGCAGTAAAAATTTTGTTTTTACACCTTACATGCATCGACCTTCAAAGGCCAGTTTACTTTCATCATCATCGTCATCATCATCAAGGTTTGCATCATAAACCATGAAAAGCACATATTATAAATACCACATGTAAAAAAAATACCAGAAATAATGCATAAACCCTAAACCCAAACATATCACCTGCAGGTGCATCCTCCATCTCAGCATCGTGGTGGACTGGGATCTCAGGTGGTTCTGGTGCCTTCTTCCAGTACCAGATACCCGCTCTGTTCGGCATGATCCTACAGTGCTTCAGTAGCCTCTCACCAAATATAGCATTCTAGCCTGTGGCGGTCTTCAAGGTCTCTGTTGCCATAGGCACTCCAAATCTATGCAGAATCTTCTGCACCAGGAATGTAAAAGGCAATTCAGCCTTCTTTGACTTGGCTGCCTCCCACATCAGTATGCATATATAATGCCTCCAGTTCACCTGCTGACGGTGAAAAAAGGGCCCACAAGATGACAAAGTCCCCTTCCAGCACCTTCAAGTGATTATGCGGGCTCTGGAAAATAATATGTGTCACCACGTAATGAAGAATGAGAGCAGACACCGACAAGTTGCTCACAGGATAATGAGCAAAATGTTTGGGCTCAGCGTCTGCCCTCCTAGTCTCTGTAACAATGGCCTCCAGGTCATAATCACCAAATATATAATGGTTGTTTCCATCATATAGTGCTGCTCCTATGACACCATCAAAATCGAACCCCAGTAGCTCCGTCCAGATAGGAGCAGTCATAATCATGTCAATCCCGCAGACACGGGAAGTCAGCTCGCCTTGCGAGTAGCCCAGGTTATGGTAGAAGGCTCTTACCATAAACTCTGAGTATGGGCACCGCATCTCCGCCACGACAAGTAAATGTGTCTCCTCAAGAAGTGGCATAATGTCGAAACGCTCCAAGTTGAAGAAGGCCGAATCCAGTGATTTCGGTTCGCAAATCTTCCGGCTCATGAAAAACTTCATGAACCTCTCGTGTGCAAGTATGTCATCCTCAAACAAATATCCGAAAGTCAAGTCCGGAGCCTGACTCGAAGCAGCCTGGGGCTGAGAAGATGACGAACCATCGTGACGACTCTTGGTTCTTCTCTCGGAATGGCTCACTGGCACCTTTGAAACTCGTCTAGAAGTCATTGCGTCACACTATTAAACTGAAAAAAGCCAAAATCAGAAATCAGATACATACAGGTTAGGGTTAGGGTTAGTAATTTCAAAAATTAATCGGTCAAAATCAAATTACATAACCATGCAAACTACAAAAACGCAATAATTTCAAATGAGAGAGGGTAAAACATATTGGAAGAAATCAGAACAGGAAACATCTAGAAAGAAAAAAAAAATTAACCTTAGATGGATTTCAATCGGTAGAAGGCATAGATTCACACATGCACGAACTAATGATCGCAACCACGAAGAATTTGAGCAAGATTTCGTCCTCAATCGCGCAACACAAGGAACTTCCAGCAGCTCTACTCGGGTACCCCTTTGTGGGTTTTCCAAATGGGGGCTGCTGGGTTATATAAAAACCTCACCGTCGAGATTTATCCGAGTACACCCCTCCCTACCCGGGTAAATAATTCAAGCAATTTCCCAGGTGCGAAGAACAATACCCGGGTACACCCCTCCCTACCCGAGTAGTCAAAAATTTTCAAAAAATACTCAGGTAGGGAGGGGTGTACCTGGGTAGGCTTGGTGGTCAACGGTCAAATAGGGGCATATTGGTATTATGTTTTTTGAGGAGTTAAATTCTCGAAATAGTTTATAATCAAGATCAAATTTGTAATTAATTATTAAAAAAAGGTTATAAGGGTCAAAGAGCCATATACTATAAGTAGTACATAGTTATAATATTAAAGTTGTACTTTTTTCACTTTTTGAAGAGAGAGAAAAAAATATAATTTTAATATTATAAATATGCACTACCCGTAGTAATGTTATTAAACTCGGTCCAATTATGCACCTGGTCGAGGTACAGAGTCACTGTAAATCTATAATTTATATTAAAAAAATTACAAATATACTTGAATACCTATAAAAAAATGATACCAATTTCAAATATTTGAATATAAAAAACAATAAATCACACATAATTGTCCAACAAAAGATCAATCAAACATATAACACTTGTGATATATGGTGCTTCAGGTTTAGTAGACGACATCTGCAACTATAAATCAAATCAAAATTCGTTGTATATTACATAACCAATATAATAATTAGTGTTGTATGTACATAATCTATGTAACTCAATAAGCAACATACATATCACTCAAATATTTCAAAAGAAAACAAATCGTTCGTGTGTAAGAGTGAAAAAAAGAAAGGCATCAATTGATGAGAATAAACTATTTTTTTCATGAATAGGGCCGGGTCATCGGTTTAACCGATCAGGTCATCGATTTTTACAAAAAATCGGTAGGGTCGCACCGGTTATATTATATAACCGGTCCAATATAAAAATTGGGCCGGTTCACCAATTTTCGGATCGATCTGATTTTTAAAGCATTGATAATATATAGTTATGACTATTAAAATGACATAATATTGTGTCGTTTAAAAAACACAAAGCTTTTTCTCTTTAATAAATACAAGTTATGATTCATACGTGGTTGCATTATTTAGGTTTCCTTAATTAAATGATCATTCTATTTGAGATTAGATATCGGAACAGTGAAGAAAGTGTCATTGTTGGCAAAAAAAAAAATTACGAAACTGTACGCCAACAGTAAATTTTGTCAAAATGCCACGTGGCATAATTCCCTACACAGTGTAGCGAAATATGCCACGTCAGAACACACAGAACCAAAAATGTCACCTGTCAAACATGGAGAAATTCGCTAAACTGTGTAGCGAATTTCTCCCTATTTGACATGTGGTATTTTTGGTTCTGACGTGGCATATTTCGCTACACTGTATAGCGAATTATTTGCACACATTCGCTACACAGTATAATGAAATATGCCACGTGACATTCTGGTAAAATTTATTATTAGCGTGGCAGTCTGATAATTTTTTTTGCCAACAGTGGTAAAATGGTCACTGTTCCTTAGATATCTGTAACGTTCAATAGTGCGGTTAATAATATAAATCTACCTATAAGCTGATGATAAAAAGAAAACCGGGTTAATATATTTGGTAAGATTTCCTCTATATTCAATACACGAAAATTAGTTTGAGTTGCAGAAACTCACCCAAATTCTTCCTTATATTCAAATGCCATTATTGCACCCGAACCAGTGGACTCTTCCTCCTCCTCATCTTTCAGTGCCATAATTGCATGGAGAGTATAATCCACAAGTGCAAAATGATAAAATCATACTTCTCAATTTTGTGGGTTATCTATACGTCCGTATCAATTTATCAGCAATCTTATAAAATAATTTAAAATACAATAAACTCTTAAAAAAACAAATAGTCGTATAAATTTAAAAAACAACAAAATTAAGCTTTTTAGAAGTTAAATTGTTAACAGTTTAATATAGGGTGAAGTGTGTCATTTTAAAGGATGTAAAATTATGTCATTTTAAGAGAGATAAAAAGATAGATAAATGAGGAGAGAGTTGACAAAAAAGTGTATGTCTCACCTCTTTGTGAGAGTGAAAGGATATAAGTAGTGTCATTTAAAAGGATAAACATTTTTCTCTTTAATATATTATTAGATGATAATGGGTCAAAATTAAACTTTATTGATAAAAAAATAGGACCAAAATTATCTTATAACTTCGATACCGAAATCACCTAATGTGATGTTAATTTTTGTTTAACTACCCTGATTCATGTTGATGTTAATTTTCATTAAAATTCATCAAACACATGAATTAAAAATTCCTATAAATGATAGTTTCATCATTATTCATCATTATTTGGGTAAATAAGAGGCAAAATAATAATGAGGTGAGAAAATTTTCTCAAGCTACACTCGCGATGTATAAGTGGGTTCCATCTTAATTTTTTATTTTCTCACCTTTATGTGGACCCCACTCATATCTACCATGAAAAAATTTTATCACATGAGAAAATTAATTCCGAATAATAATACCAACGCTTCGCAGAAGCTTCCACAAAACCTTCCTGTAGTGGCGGCTTCAGTAGCATCAGCATCATTTGACCTTTGACCGAAAAACCCAAACCAAAGCTCATCCCAATCTGAATCTTCCTTCTTCTTCTTCTTCCAAAGCTGAAATCGAAATCCCTAAAATTTCTACAAAGACACACAAAAAAAAAAAAAAAAAAAAAACTCAGATTCATTCTTCATTCTCGTTGTTACACCAATGGGACTCTTTTCTTTTGCCTTTGCTGGTGTTGGATTCATTCTCATTGGAACTCACGAAGCCCTTAAAGCTTCTCAAATCTCTGATCCAAAACCAACCCTCACACCTTCTTCTTCACAACCCAATAAAACCCAATCTTCCTCATCTCCCTTTTTCATCTCTTTATCTATTTTTTCCTCTTTCTTCATTCTCAACTCTCTTATATCACTTCTCAACGCTCACACCTCAAACGACGCCGTTGGCTCAGCCTTACAATTACAAGTCATACCCATCGCTCTGATTTTCCTCCTTTACTCTGTTCTATCACTCTTGCCCTCTCTACCTTCACAATTGCTTGGTCTTGTTGGTGCTTTCGCTTTCGTTGAAGAGTTTCTCTTGTTCTACCTTCAAAGGAAAGACCCTAGTGGTATTGAGAATCGTTACTACGATCACTTGCTTGTGCCAATAGCTATTTGTGTTTTTTCCACTGTTCTTGAGTTGAAATCTCCGGAATCGAATATACCGAAATTGGGTCGTGGGGTTGGGTTGATTCTTCAAGGAACATGGTTTGTTCAAATGGGTTTGTCTTTGTTTTCTAGTTGGGTTGCTCATGGGTGTGATTTGCATCAAGTGAGTAGAGGGAATTACACTTTGAGGTGCAAGGATCACCCTGAGTATCATAGGGCTAGAGCTATTGCAACGCTTCAATTCAATTGTCATCTTGCTCTCATGGTGGTTGTTGTTGTTGGGTTTTACTCTGTGATTTGTGGGAGGAATGGTGGTTCACTTGATTCCTCTGCAAGTTATAAGCCAATTGGAGCTGAATTGCAGGCTTTTGAGCATTCAGGTAACTTCACTTTGGATTCTGATGGTGATGATGATGAAGAGATTAAAGATGGTGGCAATTTGGCGACCCAGAAGGCAATTGTTGTGGAACATGGTATGAATGGTAATGGCACTCATCATTGAGTTGGTGATTGAATGCATCTATCATGTTGTTATATGGGAATGGAATTTCTGACGTGACATGAGGTCATGTGAGAGTATCTTAACTGTTTAGATACAAATGGGCGGTGATATGAGATAATATCAGAGTAAACACATTTTTGGTTTTTGGTCCTGACAATATCCACGAAATCCTTTTTAGTAGTTGGCCATAAAAAAGGATCAAATTGGTCCCTAAAAGGATGAAAAAAGGACCAAAGAGTACTTATTATAATTGACAGAAGGATTAAAGTGGCCCTTTTTTCATAATTTTAGGGACCAATTTGGTCCTTTTTTATTACCAGAGACTAAAAAGGATTTCGTAGATATTGCCAGGGACCAAAAAGAGTGTTTTACTCATAATATTAAGATAAAGGATGAGAAAAGAATCATCGAGTTGATTTGTATATGAACGGTTGAGTTTCTCTCACATGACCTGATACTACTTGAGAGGATTCATTCCCATTGTCTATAGTATCATTGCCTTCTCTTTGGTTAGGAGAATAAAATTCACTTTGTATAAAGGGATTATTTATATTGATTTGTTGCTGTTTATGGTTTCTTAGTTTTGGTTTTGGGTCTCTGTGACATATTATACCCCCTCAGTTTCTTCAAGTGAAATTTTTGTCCTTTCTAGTATGTGTGACTCCTAATATTATTAAGTGACTATATGATTTATGTGATTAATTGTAGCTGTCATTCGAAGCTCTTTCTAGATTGTTATGGACGTTGTGGAATGGTTTGCAACAATTGATTGTTTTTCATTCCTGAGCTTTGAGCCTGTACCTGTCTGATGGTTGAATCAAATTCAAAGCTATGGTTTCAGTATGCTTTGTGCATGAGAAACATAAATTTGAGAACATAGAAAACTTTAAGCAAGATCATGACACTTTGAGATACATATGGAGTCAAAAATAGTTCATGCCATCCTTGTAGGTTCATTGCATTCAGTAATATATAATGAGTTCAGAAGAATTAGAAAGGTTACTTATTAGCAGGGTACTCATAATGCAACTCAGAAAAATAGAATTGGATATACATAGGAAATTAGATGCAATGTAAACTTTTGATTCAATAATTTTGGCATTTGGAACCCAAATCACATGCTACTTTAGGCATTGAACAGCTAAGAAAGATAACTCTTTATGGTTAAAGCCTCAAAATATTCATACTTCAGGAGCCCAATTAGTTTGATAGCTCAAATTCTACACCATGCTCAATCCTGGTAGCTCTTAATCCTGGCTATATAACTTTATAAGTATTTAAATTGCTTCTTGTTTATTTCATATAAAAGCTTAGACACTGATGAAAAGAAGTGTTTTATGAATAAACTTCTGATTCATTTCTTGAAAGATCCAGGGAGGTACAATTTATATTGAGTACAAAGAACAATGCTAATAAATAAGAACAAAAAACTAAGAGGCATACAAAAGACTAAGAGACATATTTACAATAACAAGAGAGCTAATAAATAAAGGAACAGATAACAAGAAAGAAATAAATGAATTCTAGAATATTCTACACTCCCCCTCAAGTTGGGAGGTAAATATTGATCATTCCCAACTTGCTGATCAAATCCTCAAAGGTCGGCTTAAGTAATCCTTTGGTGAGAATATCTGTCGTTTGTTCCTTGGTAGGTATATATGATAAGCATACACTACCGTCTTCTAATTTTTCTTTAATAAAGTGACGATCGACTTCCACATGTTTTGTTCTGTCATGATGAACAGGATTTTGAGCAATGCTGATAGCAGCTTTATTATCACAATATAATCTGATAGGTAGGGAATAAGAGATCTTCAACTCTTCCAGAAGTCTTCTTAACCAAATTCCTTCACAAATACCATGGGCTAAAGCCCGAAATTCCGCTTCTGCACTACTTCTTGCAACAACAGTTTGTTTCTTACTTCTCCAAGTCACAAGATTTCCCCAGACATAAGTACAATAACCTGAAGTAGATCTTCGGTCCACTGCAGAACCAGCCCAGTCTGCATCTGTATAAATTTCAACCATCCTTTTGTTCCCCTTTTTAAAGAGAATTCCTCGACCAGGGGTCTTCTTGAGGTACTTGAGAATTCTATAAACAGCACTAAGGTGTTTTTCCTTAGGAGAATGCATGAATTGACTAACCATGCTTACAGCAAAAGCAATATCAGGACGAGTATGAGACAAATAGATTAATTTTCCCACCAGTCTCTGGTACTGCTCCTTATCGACATCTTCCCCGTCTTCAACTCCCATTTTGATATTAGCTTCAATTGGAGTCTCTGCTGGCTTGCACCCAAGCATACCTGTTTCTTGCAACAAATCTAGAATGTATTTTTTCTGAGTTAAGGAAACTCCTTTCTTACTTCGAGCAACTTCCATGCCAAGGAAGTATTTGAGAGATCCAAGATCTTTTAGTTCAAACTGGTCAGCTAAACATTTTTTTAAAGAGGCTATCTCCTCGGTATCATTACCAGTGACAATTATATCATCAACATAGACAATGAGGATAGCAATTCTTCCTTTATCAGAGTGTTTAAAGAATAAAGTATGATCAGTCTGAGCTTGGGTGAACCCTTTTCCCTTAACAGCTTGAGTAAATTTCCCAAACCATTCTCTGGGAGATTGTTTAAGTCCATAGAGAGACTTCTGCAACTTGCACACAGATCCATCCCCTTTTTCAAAACCAGGAGGTGGATCCATGTAAACTTCCTCATGTAGATCACCATTCAAGAAGGCATTCTTGACATCTAATTGTTGCAATGGCCAATCAAGGTTGGCGGCAAGAGATAGCAGAACGCGGATAGTGTTAAGCTTGGCAACAGGAGCAAATGTCTCCTGATAATCTATCCCATGAGTCTGAGTAAATCCCTTAGCAACTAATCTGGCCTTATACCTATTGATGTTGTTGTCTGCATTAAATTTTATTGTAAACACCCACTTGCAACCAACAGTTTTCTTTCCTTTAGGTAATGTCACAAAATCCCATGTTTCATTTTTTATAAGTGCATCCATTTCTTCTAATACGGCATTCCTCCATTTTGGATCATCAAGTGCTTCTTGGATATTTTTGGGTATCCTGGTACTATCTAACATAGTATTGAAAGCACGAAAACCTGGAGATAACTTCTCATATGAGATATAATGGGAAATAGGATGAGCAGTGCAAGATCTAGTACCTTTCCGAAGAGCAATGGGCATATCAATGTTGGCTGTACTAGAGCATTCAAGTGGGTTACTAGAGCAAGGACTCGGGTCAGGATCCTGGCAGTCTAGAGTCTCTTGATGTATTTTGCGCCTGCTGTAGAATTTTCCCCATTTACCAGGAGGATCACAAGTACCGGGAGGATCATTAGACTCAGGTATAGTTGCTCCCCCTATTTCCTTCCCAATAACTCCCCCTGTTTCCAAAGGCCAAGGTAAGACAACAGCTTCATTTGGTTTCCCAGGCTTATCTTCATCAGTAGACTCCCCCTGAAGAGAAGTCGGGGAAAAAAAGGATTGTGTCTCATAAAAGGTAACATTCATGGAAACAAAGACCTTACGGAGAGAAGGTGAATAACACTTATAGCCTTTTTGATTAGGGGAATATCCTATGAAGACACATCTAATAGATTTAGGGTCAAGTTTGGACCTTTGATGTGGAGGAATGTGAACAAAGACCACAGAGCCAAATATTTTGGGAGGAAGAGAAGAAAAAGCACAAAAGGAAGGAAAAGATTTAGTAAGACAAGACAAAGGAGAATGAAAATTTAGTACCCGAGAAGGCATCCGATTAATGAGATAAGAAGCTGTCAAGATGGCTTCCCCCATAGATATTTAGGGACATGCATCGTAAATAAGAGAGCTCGAGCAACTTCAATTAGATGTCTATTTTTCCTTTCAGCCACCCCATTTTGTTGAGGGGTATTAGGACAAGAACTTTGATGAATAATTCCATGTTGGTTTAGGTAATCTCCAAGAACAGAATTAAAAAATTCTGTGCCATTATCTGTTCGCAGAACTTTGATAGGAGTCTGAAATTGAGTTTGAATCATAGCATGAAAGTTTTTAAAAGTGGATGCAGCATCAGACTTGTCTTTTAAGAGATATACCCAACATACCCTAGAATGATCATCAATGAAAGTAATAAACCAACGAGCACCCGAAACATTTTTTTCACGAGCAGGTCCCCAAATATCACTATGAATTAATGTAAAGGGAGAAGATTCATGATATTTCTTGGGAGAATAAGAGACACGAGAATGCTTTGCAAGTTGACAAAAATCACAAAGAAAGGAACTTGGCTTTTTATTGATAAATAAGTTAGGGAATAACTTCTGAAGATAAACAAAATTTGGGTGCCCTAACCTACGATGCCATAACAAAACATCATTACAATCATCTGATAAACATAGAGTGTGGTTTGAAAAA
The DNA here is from genome assembly GCA_032173675.1 of Gastrolobium villosum. NCBI lineage: Eukaryota > Viridiplantae > Streptophyta > Magnoliopsida > Fabales > Fabaceae > Gastrolobium > Gastrolobium villosum. The sequence continues at coordinate 89,065 of JAVKPL010000571.1, forward strand.
ATCCTCCTTTCACAAAGATCCTCCTCCAAAAAGTAGAGCCCTTCTTCTTCTCTAGCACTGCCAATCATCATCCCCGAGTCCTGCTCCTGAAAGATACAAGTATTTGCAGAAAACTTAGCAACACAATGCAACTCAGCAGTAAGTTTACTAATAGAGATGAGGTTACAAGTAAGGGAGGGAACATGAAGGACAGAATTCAAAATAATATGCTCAGAGAGTTTAATGGATCCCTTGCCCGCAATAGTGGAGAAACTTCCATCAGCTGTTCTTATTCGTGACGGGTGATAGTAAGGGATATAGGAAGAAAATAAGGTTGCATTACCTGTCATGTGATCAGAGGCTCCTGAATCAAGGATCCAACGATTACTATGTTCAACATGGAATGCCATACCTTTTTGAGCAACATGACTAGTTGCCTCAGTAGGTTGAGACAACAATTTCTGAAATTGCTCATACTGAGCCTTAGAGAGGAAAAAACCATCGGAATTTGAAGGGACATGGGACCCTTCTCCCTTATCTTCAGAAGATACTTGATTAGCACGATTCTTGTTCTGTCCTTTTGGTTTCCAGTTTGGTGGTTTGCCATGAATTTCCCAACATTTTTCACGGGTGTGACCACCCTTATTACAATGAGAACACCAACGATCAGAACGTTTTGAATCCCCAGAAGGACGAGCAGTATTCTTTGCTATAAGGGCAGACCCATCAGAAGACTTAGGATCCTTATCACCCAACATTACCTTTCGACGAAGCTCCTCCCTTCGTACCTCAGAAAAGGCAGTGGCAATGGAAGGTAATGGTTTTTGCCCCAAAATTCTTCCACGAACATCATCCAGATCAGAATTGAGGCCAGCAAGAAAATCATAGAGACGCCTTTTCTCTATATAATTTTTAAATATTGCATTAGCATCTAAACCTTGAAGGTCTGCTTTATCATAAAGATCCAACTCTTGCCACAATGTTTTTAAAGCAAGGAAGTACTCAGTAACAGTCTTCCCCCCTTGGCGTAAATCTTTCACCTTGGTGTTGAATTCAAAAGCCTGAGAGGCATTGCCCAGGTCAGAGTAGTATTCTTTAACAGCTTCCCAAATTTCTTGAGCCGTATCAAGGAATAAATAAGTTTGACTGATATCTGGTTCCATAGAATTGGTCAGCCATGTCATGACCAAAGCATTTTCAGTCACCCAAGCATCATAACCAGGTTCATGTTGTGCTGGTTGAACCTTTTTTCCATCCAGATACCCCATCTTCCCTTTAGCCTGGATGAACAACTTAACAGATTGGCACCATTGCACATAGTTCCTACCGTTTAAACGGTGATTGGTGATCTGCATTGCTGGGTTGTCTCCAGAAAACGAAGAAATGGGAAGGGGTGAGGTTCCGGTAGAAATTCCAGATGAACTTTCAACATTTTCAGTGTCCATGGCTTCCTAACAACAATACCCAGAAAAAAAAGTTCCTCCAAATATGGTTTTGACCCTCAAAACATGAAGAGGGAAGGCAGACGATCAGAACGAGGTATGACTCGCCGGAAAAAAATGGCAGGATGGCGGCGCGTGGACCACACGCGCTGGCGAGGCTGTCGGACGGTGGCGGCGCGTGGCGGCGCGTGGCGGCGCGTGACGGCGTTTCCGGCGACGGGTCTTTTGTTGGCTGGCTCGGAATTTCGTTCTGGATCTAGTGGTGGCCTTGGTTTTGTAGTTGGAGGTGTCTAGGTGAGGGTTCTGACTTTGGCAGAAGCAAAAATACGAAAAAAGGAATGGACGGAAGGCATAAAAGGAAATTAGAACGGGGAAGAGACTGGATTATAACCAGCTCTTGATACCATGATGAAAAGAAGAAGTGTTTTATGAATAAACTTCTGATTCATTTCTTGAAAGATCCAGGGAGGTACAATTTATATTGAGTACAAAGAACAATGCTAATAAATAAGAACAAAAAACTAAGAGGCATACAAAAGACTAAGAGACATATTTACAATAACAAGAGAGCTAATAAATAAAGGAACAGATAACAAGAAAGAAATAAATGAATTCTAGAATATTCTACAGACACCGATCTTAATGGAGTGAAAATATTAGAATCTTATCGCTTTCAAAATAGGACCATTTTCTGGTTGAAAGTAGGACACAATTTGCAGAATTTATAATCCTGAGAACCTGTAGATTTGGCTTCATAACATGAGTTATAGGTAACCAAATTACTTGGTACATGTTGTATTTCGAAGCTAAGATATAAAACTTTATATACTAAAAATTTCAAAAAAGTAAAAAAATCACTCCTCTTGAGACTACAGTTTTCACATTAAAAAAGGGTAAATTCTAACAGTTCTCAGTTTCGTTGCATAGCTTTTGTTTTGGGGATCCAATTTGTGTGCAATCTGTCCCATCTGAAAGCTGAGAGACAAGGCATTAAAGATCAAGTTCAAGTTCAATTTGTCACATCTGAAAGCGAATGACTGTAATGGAGAATTTCCTTTTAACTGTTCAAAATGCCCTGGTTTCATTTGTTCAATAAAACATGATCTTTTTTTCTTGGTGGTTAGTGAAACATAATCTTTGTAACTGAAGTTACGAGTGCAAGTGCAAAATGTAACCAGAATTTATATAGGGATTAATGTAACCCTAATTAATTAATTAGTTTGTTTATACGCTGCATCCTAGAAAGTGATCCAAGCTCAGTTATCACTTTGCACTTGCACTCGCACTCGTAAATTCTGGTTACATTTTGAAACATTAAAGTTTAATCCAGAATTTTATGGTAATGAAATTTTTATCCTACTACTTCTCAAGAAGGACAATTATTCAATAGGAGAAGCTTAGAATGTATATGCCTGAAAACAATGTAAACTTAGCTAATAAGACATCATTACAATATGGGTTTATCATCTATCATTTAACATGATCAGAAAAACTTTCCTACACTCATAACATTTTGTGGGGCTCGCACAAAAAAAAAAAAAAAAGAACTCTGGCACGCAAAACGAATCTCTATAACATTACACAATCATTTTTCCTACGACATAACTCTTATAAAACCTTTAGAATATATATTGAACTAATGGTAGCTAGGGACTAACCACACATATAACTATATTATAATCTTTCAATTACAAGTATTAAGTAATGGCCTAGTAACAAAACATTATAAAAATAATAATTGATGTACACTTTCACAATAAATAATTTAAGAAAAATATGTCTTTCATGTTGCATGATATAATTTTGATTCATGCACATACAAAAAGTGGGTGGGGCCCACTTATTTTCTTATCTCTCTTCTTCTTAGTAAGTCCCACCTATTTTTTGTGTTTTACATGAGACAAAATTATCCCATGCAAAATGATAAACATATTTTCCTTAATTTAATCACATTTTCATCAATCGAGAGGAACATAAATCCTTGAGCGGGTATAGATAATGAGGCTCAAGCTAGAGTGCTATTTATTATTTCTGAATTTTATTTTTCAGTATCATTTTCCTTTTGGAAATATAAATTGCAAATTTTAATTTATGATTTATATTCCAACCTCACCTCCAACCAATCACTTGATGACTGAAAATTGAGAGTGAGTTACGTTTCCTTTATGTAAAAAAATTAGTTTTTGTTATCATATTTGGATTTTTTTTTTCTTAGCATTTTTTTCCTTTTTTATTTTTATATTTATTTATTTATTTTTATAATAGACAAATCTTAATGTTTTTAAGTATTTGCTTGTGATATTATTCGCCAAAAATATATTATTTATATTAATTTTTGTTATATGTATTTAAAAAAAAATTCATACACTAGATGTTATTCGAAAGAGTTTGCAATCTTATTAATTAGATATTAGTAACCTACTACGGGTAAAAAATATGGGGAATTGTCTGTTTACAAATTTATTTTACAAATTAAACTAAGTATGACCGGTCATACACTCTTGATTAGCGTATGACTGGTCAGACATAATGTAATTTGCAAAAGTTTATAAATAAAAAATATAAATATCACCTTCCCAAAATTATTAATCAAACTTTGATCTGTCTTATCTCAAATGTAAGAACTTGCACCGTTAATTAAGGAAGTTAATTAATTAATTAAGAGAAATTAGGAAATAATTCCATAATTTACCATAATAATTATTATGAGGCTTTTATAATTATAGTAAGTGAGTGATAATGCTGAAAGTCGCTTTTCGTTGCTACCCGGTATAAATGTGTACCGGTGAAGTATCCCAGAATATTATAATAAGTGCATGAATATTCCTACAATAATATGTAGGACTTGTAAAACAAGTTTCGAGTTAAAATAATGAGAACTTGTGCCAGAACTGATACTGGCTATGGAAAAACGCGTACCGGAAAGGTGCTGCGAAAAATAAAATAAAAATATGATAAATCTTAGAAAAATGAGTAGGATCAGATTCCAAAGTTTGGGATTAAAATGTTAAGCGTAGCATTTAGCGCTAATACAGTGCGTTTAAGGCTTAAGTGACTATATATACCTAGTGGCACATGATCCTAGGTCATATTTGTGCTACCTACGTGAACCTTGTGACCAGCCACCTTGCTACTCCCTTCCTTCTTCATTTTCTCACCAAAGACACCACCTTTGATCATTATTTCTCCTCTTGATCAAGTAAAAACTTGAGTGTGGGCATTGGAGAGTGTAAAGGGTGCCTTTTTCTGAGTTGTGAGGGTTGTGTGTGTGTGGGGAAGGGGCTGTTTCTGAGTTGTTGGGTGTGGGAGTGCTTCCCTTGGTTGTTGGAGCTCCAAGAAGCCATCTTTGTAGAGAAAGAACCCTCCTTGGTGTAGCATTTTCGTGTCCTTGTGTGTGCTGGACTTGGGAGTTGCATTGTGAGCTCCAAGAGCACCCCTTTTGATGTTTTGAAGGTTGGGCAAGTGTTACCTACCATTGATCATGAGTTTTAATGGGTAAAAGTGGAGTCTTGCCATGTTTAATGAGATAAACAAGTAACCAACGTGTTAGATAACCTAAATGGGCTTAAAGATGCATGCTTTAACGTTTAGAATTGGTAAAAGTTGAACCTTTGATGGATATCTTCGCGAAATGCAGAATATGCATTCGGTCGCGAAATATCCGGATATTGATATCTGGATATAGGGTCTTCTGATATCCGAATGTGGATATCCATATATGGGATATTCGGATATGGCCCCGACATATATCCGGATATTCTGGATTTTCGTGAGCAGTGAAGGTACTATTCATACAGGATGGTATTCTGGGTTTGTGGACCCTATATTGTTGAAGTTGAACTTCTGTAATAATTTATCTAAGTCAAAATCTAAATGATTAAGGGCTTAAGGCTTTGTGAGAAGCCTAAAGACATGAAACGTACGGAAAGGCGTTGAGAGTGTGAGATATTAATATATTAATATGATTGCTGGTATAAAAAGACTGTGAGAGTGATGTTTGTGGACCTTGAGCTTGGTTGGACTCTTATTTGGATAGTTAGCTTGCGAGGTAAGCTTTCGTGTCGTCGGTTTAGCTATTGTTGGTTCCACATGTCCCATGTGGGGATGGTTTATATGCATGTTGTGTTTTCATGCTTTATGATTGGAATGTTGTTGAACTGTTATGTGTAAGGGCCTTATAATATGCATGTGTTTTTCCACTTTGACGGTAAGCCTGAGTATGTAGCATCATACAAGATGGTGAGACTAGGGTGGATGCAAGTAGCGTCTTGCACTATATGTAGGTAATAGACGTATTCCTGTATTTCTCTGGCCAGTAGATTATATTGACACACATGACATGGTTATCTGTGCATTACACTAATTTTGGAACTTATATATATATATATATATATATATATATATATATATTGTGTAAACTATTTTAGAACTTATATTGCACCTGTAAGTGAGTTTGGGATGGAAGATCCTTGAGGACCCCTTGTCTTACTGAGATTTCTTTTTAGAGATCTTACCCCACGTTTGGGGCACCATTTCAGGTTCAGGTAATGCGGAGGTTGAGACCTCTAGCGGCAGGAGGCCGGAGCTTAGCTGATTTATATGCTGTTATGCTGGTTATGTTGGATGCTGGATTATGTCTGTTGCTATTTTGTTGTTAGCAATGATTATGTCATTGTTGTTGAGACTTTGTTGGCTTTGTTGCCTTATTTGGTGAGCGTGAGGATTGTCCATGCCACATTGATTGTCTATGTCTTGTTTTAGTTTTGAGGTTGTAATAATGTATCAGGATTATGTCCTGACTACGTGTTGTAGTTCCCTGATTTTAGATACTCACTGTTCTTTATATTATGAGGTATTTCAGTTAGTTGTCTCTTGCAATTACATAGAGGCGATGTTTTTATGGAAATGAATAAGTAATCAACATGGCTAAGATTAATGACGTCATAATTGAAAAGAAAAAGATATTCCGCATTTTAATTAAGCGTGGCTTAATACGATGACATATTAACAAATCGAGTATACATGGGGTGTTACATCAAAGGTGGAAAATTCGGATTCAATCACGTAACTCAAGGACATAAGTCCTTGCAAACATGATCTAGAAAATCATTGCAGAAATTGTTACGAATAAACTTAAAAGTTATATGAATACCCTTATTATGCCTAACTAGTGTTGTTTTGTGCATGGACATCATAGTTCAAACAACATAATTATCGCTCAAGAAATATCTCACTCCATGTACTTAAAGAGATTCAAAAAGGTTTGATGCCAACCAAATGATGGTCGCTCAGTTGACGTATGGAAGCTGAGCATGTGGGGGTGAAAGCATGTGTTCGGTCCTTCTCAGTACCATCTTTGTAAGGGGTTTAAAGCTTTAATCCTAGACTCACCCTGAATTCTAAATTAGTCCAGATAGAACCTCTGAATTTATAGGCGGGATAATCTCCAAAAGAAAAAAAAAACAGGTTTGATGACCACAAAGATTGATTTTAAAAAGGCTTATGACATGGTTTCTTAGTCTTTCCTTAGAGAAACCCATCAAGACATAACAACTCCAAACTCCCTGGTGTAACAAATTATGTGTTGTATAGAATCTTGCTCAATGAATATCTTGTGGAATGGAAGTGCCACAAAGGAGTTCCCACCAACCAGAGACATTAGGCACATAGATCCATTATCTCCCTATCCTTTTGTTCTCTGTATGGAGCGTCTTGTGTATCTCATTAGTTTAGCAACTCAAAATAACAAGTGGAAACCAATGATTCTCAAAATGAATGGGCCATATATATCTCATTTTTTTCACTAATGACTCGTTATTCTCAAAGGCTCTGTGTTGAGCAAGCTAGAATTATTAAGGGAATCTTACATGGCTATTATAACTCGTGTGAAAGAGTACATTGCCCTAAGATTGTGTCAAGTGCTACAAGATTTTTTGAAGAGTTTGTGATGATGTCAACAATGAAGATCAAGTATTGAAGAAAATCAAAGCATAAAGGAAGTATTATGGTATACTTTAAATTCAATCATACATATGCTGATATTGATCCTTGCGATTTTTTTCCCAACATCATCATGCATTAGAATTGCATTTATTTTGGTTTTACATATTTCTTCATCTATGCTTAACATAATAATAAGATTAAAATAAGTTAAATTTCCCTTGTCATCAACCATTAAAACAAGAAAAATTCAAATCTCACAAAATCAATATTGTTTTCAAAATTTATTTAAATTTTTTCTCTATTTTATTATATCATCTTTAATTTTCGAAATCATGTAATCAATATAATTTATTATTTTACATGTTTTTATCAACATATAATCAGCATTATATTCAAATTGTTTGCCAAAAAATTCTCTATCTTATTCAATCTTCTTCAATTTTCAAATCACTTAATAAATATAATATATATCTCCTTGAAAATCTGTTTTCTCTTAATTCAATAATATACGATAAGCATATCATTCAAGTTTACCAAAAGTCTCTCCTTTCTTTTTTTATTTTTAAATTATTTCCTTGAGCAGTTACTTGATATTAGTAACTCATCATTTCTTATATGTGCATAATTTCGATCATGTTTCTTTTTACACACACATTTTGTTGAAAAGGAATAATGTTTTTCATTTTCTATATCACTTTTAATGAATTGATTCAGTACATATATAAATTTTTCAAATTAAAACGATTATACCTTATGCTACATTTATGGCTAAAGATATGATTTTCCCAAAACACTAGGAATCAAAACATATAAATTAATATCCTAATCAGACCTATAATTTCTATCCATTTACTCCTGCTCGATAGCTCACAACATAATAAATTGAGCTTCTAATCAGCCCCATGATTTCTCTAATTGACAACTCACCAACACTCCACCTTAAGTTGGTGCATAAATATCTATCATGTCCAACTTGTCAAGTGAGTTAAAGAAGACCCTGCTAGAAATAACCTCCGTTAGTATATCTGTTAGTTGGTATCCAGATTTGACAAATGGAAATCAAACTATCTTGGCATCAAGGTTTTGTTTGATAAAATGTCGATCAACCTTTGTGTTTTACACGGTAATGTTAGACTGGATTATAAGAGATATCAATGCTGCCTTATTATCATAAAATAGGTTCATTTCAGAGTTAGGAGCAAAATCGATTTCGTTTAACAGTATTTTAAGCCAAATAAGTTCACAAAGTCTTTTAGCCATTCCTTTAAACTCAGCCTTAGCGCTGGATAATACCACTACCTTTTGCTTCTTGCTCCTTCGTGTGACAAGATTGTCACCTACAAAGGTGAAGTAGCCTAATGTTGACTTTATGTCAGAAATTCTACTTGTCTAATCTGCATCTGTATAACCCTCAATATTAAGATGATTGTTCATTGAAAATAAAAGTCCTTTCCCTAGAGAAGACTTCAAATACAAAGGATTCGAACTACTGCATCCATATGGTCCTTACTTGGAGAGTGCATAAATTGACTAACTATGCTAACAACATAATCAATATCTAGACGAGTATGGGATAATTAGATTAGCTTACCCACCAATCTTTGGTACCTCTCCTTATTATTTGGTACCTGATCTGGGTGTTCTCGTAGCTTATGATTCTTAATAATTGGAGTATCAGCTGGCTCGCAATCTAGCATTCCCACTCCAGATAATATATCTAGCACATATTTCCTTAGAGAAAGGAATATACCCCTATTTGGCCTGGCAACTTCAATTCCTAAGAAATATTTAATACTCCCAAGATCCTTCATTTCAAACTCAGTTGTCAATCTCTTTTGAAGAGTAGAGATTTCTTCCATGTCATCCCCGTAATAATCAAGTCATCTACATAGATTATTAAAGTCATCACTTCCCCTTGTCGTCGCTTCAAGAATAGAGTATGACATGAGTTACCCATACTTCTTCTTAGCTAAGCTAAACCGCCCAAACCATGCACAGGGTGATTGTTTTAAACCATACAACGAATGGTGCAACTTACACATAACTTTTTTATTTGAGGACACGGTGTATCCTAGTGGAATATCCATATAAATTTCCTCCTCAAGGTCACCATGACGGAAGACATTCTTTATCTCAAACAGGTGCAAAGGCCAGGCTAAATCTGCTGCAAGAGACAATATGACCCTGATAGTATTCAATTTTGACACCAGTGAGAAAGTCTCATAGTAGTCTATGCCATAGATTTGTGTATATCCCTTTGCCATAAGTCTTGCCTTGTATCTTTTCTATAGATCCATCTGCCTTATGTTTAATAGAGAACACCCATTTGCATCCAATCATCCTTTTTCCTCCTAGCAGTGAAACTTGATTCCATGTTTTATTTTTCTACAACACATCCATTTCTTCTTTTATTGATTGAGTCCATTTCGGGTCAGCTAAGGCTTCTTGTATTCCATTGGGAATATGAGATGAAGGCACATTATGCATAAATGCTTTGAGAGGTTCTAATAACCTCCAAGTTGAAAAATGGTTTGTAATAGGATATTTTGATCTTCTCTCCTCAAAATCAGGTGAGTACCGATTTTGAGGCTTCCCATGATTATGTCTGACAGGTAAGTTATAACCAATATATGCATCTAAGTTATTAAGAGAAAAATGTGTAGTTGGGGAGTTTAGCTAAGGAATATTCTCATGAGACAGGTCGTTGGTCACAGGAGATTGAGAGGTTACTATAATTTCAGTTTCTGATCCAAATTCAATAATTTGTGTAGTGCTATTGTTAGTTTCAATCTCTTGCTCAGCCGCTCAATAATAGTTTTGTTCTCCCCACTCACCACTATTCCATTAGTTTTCATCATTTGGCTCATAGGTTGTCCAATTTTTGTTTGTCCTAAAGTTTCCTCAACAACAACACAATCCCACCAATTCTGCCCTTCAACCTGTATCTTCCCCTGAAAAGAAGAATTAGGTGCTTGTAAAATGAAAAAGGTTTTAGTCTCCATAAAGGTAACATCCATGGTGACATAGGTATGCCTAGACGTAGGATAGTAACATCGATATCCTTTTTCTGTGTGCCATATCCCAAAAAAATACAATGAATTACGCAGGGGTCAAGCTTGGTACGATGACTTTTGTGTACATGTACAAAAGCAACACATTCAAAAACTCGAGGAGGGATCAACAAAATAGAAGGTAAAGTAACATGGGAAAAAAGAACCTATAATAGAGTCTTGAAGTTCAACACCTTTGATGGTATACAGTTCAATAAGTGCACTGCGTTAACCACATCATTGTTCTAGTACTTACTTGGTACATTTTCGCAAATCAATAATACACAAGCATTTTCTAAGACATGTTTGTTTTTGTTCAACAATTCCATTTTGTTGTGATGTTTGAATATAAGAGGTTTGAAGAAGAAGACCATGATTTCGAAAATAAACTTGAAATTCTTGATTCATATATTCTCCACCATTGTCAAAATGAAGAATTTGAATCTTAGTTGAAAATTAAGTCTAAATCATAGCATGAAAAGTTTGAAACACATTCACCACTTCATCTTTGTGTTTTAAAAAATAAAGCCAACTTATTCGAGTGCAATCATCAACAAATGTCACAAACCATAGAATTCCAGAAACACTAGTAATTGGAGAAGGTCTCCATACATCATAATGAATTAAGGAAAATCGAATGTCACTTTTATTCAAGCTTATTGGAAAAGGTACACGATGACTTTTTGCTAAAATGCATGTTTCACATGTGAAACTAGAAACATGTAAATTGGAAAATAAGTCAGGAAATAGGTGCTTCATGTAACTAAATGACGGATGTCCTAAGCGGTGATGCCATAGCCAAATCTGTCTCTCCTTGACACAAAGTGATTGTTGTATGTTATTTGCTTTGCCCGAACTGAAATCATCCATATAGTATAACCCCTATCTCTTAGTATTATGCCCAATGATCTCCTTTGTGAGAATATCCAGAAAAAAACAGAGTGTAGGATACATTGGAACAACACAATTTAATTCTTCAGTGACTTGGCCTACGGACAATAGTTTATTTGAAATAGATGAGACTAGTAAAGTATTAGATAAAGAGAAAGAATGTAACATCCCGGTCATTGACAAGGGCGGGGAGTATTGCCGGTGCGAAAGGGCATAGACAAGGAGCGACTCCTAACAGGTTTTCAGCGAGAGGTTACATGAATGAATCAAATCGACACCCGAAAGAGAGGTATTTCAAAGACTGTGCAAGTATGAGACTGCATAGTTTGGGATAGCTTATAAGAATTAATTGGTACTACCTATACTAACAAGATGCATCTACTTTTTGGTAGCCCAAAATGGAATAACTCCATAGTTAAGTGTGCTTGACTTAGAGAAATTCTGGGATGAGTGACCTCCTGGGAAGTTTTCTTAGGAAGTGTGCGAGTGAGGAAAAAGCACACTGAAAAGTTTCATGTTAGTATGTGGGGATAGTCGTTGATTCTTGAAGCGGCTCGACCTTACAAAGAAGGTGAGATAGTAATAGTTCCTGCTCCTGTAACAAGGCATGTGACCTCATTAGCATTGGCAACACTACTTCATCTTGGTTGGCTAGGCTTGATAAAGTCATTTGAGTTGAAAGTCATGTGGTCTGTTGCCCGAAGTCAATAATCCATCAATTGCAATTTTCCTGATTAGAGCTAACAAATGCACAACCACGTTTAACTTCATTATTGCGAGGACATAAATCCCCCCTGAGGGCTCCAGTTATGGGATAAGAGATAAATGTGGTTTTGCATTTATCAAGGAAGCCTGTCCCAACTTGTTGTCTCCATTAGCTTCATGTTATTTTCGTGCTTTTAGTTCTTTCCACCATTCTAGGTATCCATGTAACTTAAAGCAAGTTTCACGGGTATATTTCATGTTTCCACAATGTTTACACCTTCCTTCAAATTGTGCCTTGCATTTAGAGGTTGTATGATTTTTTCCACCCATATAGGAAGATCCTATTTTGGACATTTAGAGAATTGGTGGACGTTGGAGTTCTTTCTTTACTCCCTTAGAGGCCATGGCATTGGCGGGTGCATATTTAATTATTGACATAATAATTGCTTGTTTGACATCCTCCTTTCGCACATAAGCATATGCATGTTCAATTGTGGGGAATGTCGAAGCTGAACAACGTCAGCTCGAACCTTATCTAAGCGATCATCCAACCCATCAAGAAAAATATAAACTCTATCTTCCTGTAGGGTTGAGTTATGTTTTTCTATATCTAAGGGACATTTCACCGGGTTGGGGCAACGAAAATCAATTTCTCTTCCTAAACCTTGCAGATTGTTATAGTAAGTTTCAATGGGTTCTCTTGCTTGTCTCATTTTCATCTCACGTCTCTTTGAATGATACACTTGAAAGGTGTCAGTTCCATCAAAGAAAGTTATAGCAATTGAATCCCATACCATTTTGCAGTATGAAATCGAATGAAGTTACTTGGCAAGGCTATGTCTATGGAGTTTATCAACCACCCCTTCACAATTGCATTTTTGGTTCTCCATTTTTTGAACGTTAGATCTCTCGATTTGGGTTGTGGAAAGTCACCATTGATATATCCCAATTTGTCTTTGTCAGGGATAAACATCTCAACAACTTGGGACCATAAGGAATAGTTAGTGTTGTCTAACTTAATGCCAATTTGTGCTGCAGAAGGTCAATGGTTGGTACCTGGGATTGATTTTGATTTTGAGTTAGAACATGTGTCATTCGTGTTGCTAAGTCGTCAAGGATAGCAGCGGCGTAAGCATTATCACTGGTTGCTGATGCATTTTAGAATCAGACAATTCCTCTACGATTTTTGATCTAATTTGATCCCTTCCTCTTCTTCCTTCTTTTGTTTTTTAGGTCAATGAGGGTTCAATGCAGAAAACCCTAGGATCTCCGCCCTGATACCATGTTGAAAAAGAATAATGTTTTTTCATTTTCTATATCACTTTGAATGAATGGATTCAGTACATATATAATTTTTTTCAAATTAAAATGATGCTACCCTATGGTACATTTATGGCTAAAGATACGATTTTCCCAAAACATTAGGAATCAAGACGTATAAATTAATATACTAATCAGACCTATAATTTCTATCCATTTACTCATGATTGACAGCTCACAACAACATAAATTGAGCTTCTAATCAACCCCATCATTTCTCTAATTGACAACTCACCAACACATTTTCCAAAAGTGTTATCTATCTTTTTTGACCATTGAACCACCTTTACCAAATAAAAGATAATCATTCTTTTTTCATGAAACACATATGTTGTTGAAACACATTTTGAATAGTGCTATAAGATTCCAAACTCCCGAAATTGATAGAAAATTGTTCTTGTGAGTGGGTAAACAAAAGTATATTGTGAAGTGTTGAAGGAGATTGAGATTGAGATTGAGATTGACGTTGACTTAAGCTTGAATCCTTGCGATTTTGTGAGAGATTGCTAAAACATCTATTTGGTACTGTGGTTTTTCATAAAACTCTAAGAAAGGGTTCCTAAATGAGATAAGTAAGGACTTGGGCTTCAATATTAATTTGAACTTGGGTCACTATATGGGTATCCCTTTACATCATAAATACAAAGGGATGGCTTCTTTTTGTTATGTCCTTGATAGAGTACAATCAAAGTTATCCTCTTGGAAACTTACGGCACTATCATTAGTAGGTAGGGTAACCCTAGCACACTTTTCTTTTTCTGCCATTCCAATGTATGCTATGCAAACAAATTTACTGTTAATGAATACCTGTAATGGTGTTGAAAAAATCGCATTACGCTTCATTTGGAGTTCAATAGCAGGCAGGAGGAAAACACATTGTTTCGTGGAACATGGTATGCTAACCTAAGGATGTTGGAGGTCTAGGCTTACAATCCTTGCAGGACGCTAACCTAGCTTTTTCCAATAAAGGCAGGTTATGGTTTGAAGGACATTGAACGTACTGACGTTTTTAATCATAAAATATGCTTGAATGCCACGGATCCCAAATATTTTTTCAATCTGCCACGACACTAAAGTCGCTGAGCAATATAGCGACTACGAACGGGACACGTGACACATTTTCAGTGGCTTCAAAAGTCTGGGAAGCCTGACTGGACCAAAGTCGCTATACTTTAGTATGAATGTGACGTGTGTCAGTTACTTGGCTAGAGTCGTTGAGTAATGTAGTGACTTAGGCAATCTGAAAACTTTTTTATTTGTCACTGGACCAAAGTCGCTACATAAGCAAGCGACTTTGGCCTACTCCCTGCAGCAAAAAGTGCACTACCTATACCTAACACTCACTCTAGTCCTTATCGTAATCAAAGTATAAATGGCAGCTAAAGTATCCGGAGGGAGATTGAATGAAAATGAGTTAATGTAATTGAATGAGTTTTATAAATTTAATTTTAAATGATTTTAATTTTATTTAAAAGTGAATTTAAAGATAAGTAATTTTTAAGTTTTTTATTTTAAAAAATGTAATTATAATAAAACTTCCTACAAATTTTTAACTAATTTAAAACTTACATTTCATCAGTTTCTTCTCGTACATATCATGGCATACATGATGGATCCAATAGCCGAAGCGTATGGAATTCCACTCATGCGATCCTTCTCAGGCTGTGACTTAGGACACATAGCCCTTGATAGGTGTACCCCATGACTGACAGGAAGAAAACCTCTTTTCGACCCTTCCATGCTAAACCTCTTTAGCATCTTGTCAACGTACGTGGATTGAGATAAACCCAGCAGCCTCTTGGATCTATCTCTATAGATCTTTATACCAAGTATAAAGGCTGCCTCTCCCAAATCCTTCATGGTGAAGTTTTCTGAAAGCCACTCTTTCGTTATTTTTAATGTGGGGATGTCATTTCCTATTAGCAATATGTCATCTACATAAAGCACTAGGAAGACGACATTACTCCTACTAACCTTCCTGTAAACACAAGGTTCATCCTCGTTCTTGATAAAACTGTTACTCTTAACGACTTCATCAAAACGTATATTCCAACTCCTTGATGCTTGCTTTAGCCCATATATTGTCCTTTGTAGTTTGCATACCATATGCTCCTGATCTTTGATTTCAAAGCCTTCAGGTTGTGTCATGTACACTTCCTCCTTCAAGAACCATTCAAGAAGGCGGTCTTGACATCCATTTGCCAAATTTCATAGTCGTGGTATGCTGCTATTGCAAGCATGATTTGATCATGGCAACTGGTGAGAAAGTTTCGTCATAGTCAACTCCTTGTCTTTGACGATATCCTTTCGCCACCAACCTAGTTTTGTAGGTCTGAACGTTGCCATCTACATCAGTCTTTCTTTTAAAGACCCATTTATTACCGATAGGAACTATTCCTTGCGGTTTAGGAACCAAGGTCCATACCTTGTTCTGATACATCGAATCCATTTCAGATTCCATGGCTTCAAGCCATCTAGAGGAGTCAACATCTTTGACCACCTCCTCGTAGTTACTTGGTTGATCATCCTCAACAGTTTGCTGATTCTCAATCACAAACCCGTACCTCTCAGGTGGATGGATGACCCTCGTAGATCTAAGGAGTTGTGTGTTTACTTCTCCATTGGAGAACGTCGCCTGCGGAGCAGACTCGGGTTCCTCAATCTGTTCTTGTGGATCTTGCACTTCTTCAAGATCAATCTTACTCCCACTACCTCCTTGAGAGATCAAATCCTTCTCAAGGAACTCAGCATTCTTTGACACAAACACTTTGTGTTCTTCCATGGAGTAGAAGTAATATCCCTTAGTACCTTTAGGATACCCCACAAATAGACATTTAGTACTCTTAGCACTAAGCTTGTCTGATGTCAACGCTTTGACATAAGCTGGCGATCCCCATACCCTGAGGTAACTCAGGTTGGGTCTCTACCACTCCATATCTCATATGGTGTGGTCTGAACAGATTTAGACGGTACCCTATTTAGAAGGTATGCCGCTGTGTCTAAGGCATATCCCCAAAACGATTTTGGAAGTTGAGTCTCACTCATCATAGACCTAACCATGTCTAACAAGGTCATGTTTCTCCTTTCAAAGACACCATTTTGGTGTAGTGTGTAAGGAGCGGTAAGTTGTGAGAGAATTCTATTTTCTCTCAGATAATCCTGAAACTCGTGGCTCAAATATTCACCACCACGATCTGATCGTAATGTCTTAATCATCTTGCCACGCTATTTCTCCACTTCATTCCTAAACTCTTTGAACTTTTCAAAAGCTTCAGATTTATATCTCATTAAGTATATATACCCAAATCTCGATTTGTCATCTGTAAAGGTAATGAAATAGGAATATCCACCTCTAGCCTCAATAGACATCGGGCCACATACATCAGTATGAATGAGTTCTAATAACTCACTAGCCCTATGACTCTCAAGCCCTTTGGGCTTTTGTCGAATCATTTTCCCAGCTAGACAAGATTCACACTGTCCATAGGATTCCAAATCCATGGAGTCCAGGTATCCATCTCTATGCATCATAGACAATCTTGTTTCATTTATGTGCCTTAGTCTACAGTGCCAAAGATAAGATTGATTATCCGTCCTAGGTCGTTTCACATCTATATTGAGCAGTTCATTTCCCATTTCCAACACATACAATCCATTTATTAAAGAAGCAGTACCATAAACCATATCATTCAAAATGATAGAAAAAGTACCATCCTTAATACTGAAAGTATAACCATCTTGTTCTAAACAAGAAATTGAAATAATGTTTCTAGAAATATGTGGAACATAAACACAATTATTCAAATGCAATAAAAGGCCAGTAGGCAAAATAAGGTCATCATCTCCAACTGAATGAGCAGCAACCCTTGCTCTATTACCAACGCAGAGATCCACCTCGTTTCTTTCCAATCTCCTTGGGCTCCTAAGTACCTGCAACATATTGCAGGTATGAGAACCACATCCGGTATCCAATACCCATGAGGTTGGATTAGCATAAGAATAATTTATCTCAATCATGAAAATACCTGAGGCAGAAGCATCACCATGCTTCTTGTCCTTCACATTGTTCAGGTAGTCTGGACAATTACTCTTCCAGTGGCCTTTCTTGCCACAGTGGAAGCACTCAGCATCACCCTTGTCCTTAGGTGCCTTCTTACCCTTCTTCTTCTTGGATTTTCCTTTGGGCTTAAGGGGGGGTCACCTTTTGCAGGTTCCTTACCTTTTCCCTTGGCCTTGCTAGGCCCACCAATCAAAAGAGCCTGTGTCCTATCCTTCTTGATAGACACTTCAACTATTGTTAACATGCTTAACAACTCAGGCAAGCTCACTTGCATCCCATGCATATTGTAATTCATGATGAATTGACTGAAGGAAGGTGGAAGCTATGAAGCACCGACACTTCAAAAATTCTGACGTGTCGTGTCCGACACTTCCCGACACTCTCGGACACTCCGACACTCCTCGACACTCCAACACGCATTATATAAATTCAAAAAAAGGTTCAAATGTTGATTTGCGTTGAGTTTTTAGTTCCAACTATTAGATTCGTTGGATTACGATTATCATTTTATTGAATTTAATATAAATATTTAGGATATGTTATGTTTCTTTGCAAAATTTATGAATATTATAGGTTTAGATTCATTTTTTTGTTAAATTATTGAATATTAAATATAATATATACTACATAATTAGAAATATTATTTAATATCAAAACGTGTCCTAACGTGTCGAAATCTAACATTTTTTAGAATTAACGTGTCGGAGTGTCGTGTCGTATCGTGTCACGTGTCCCGTGTCGGTATCGGTGCTACATAGGGTGGAAGTGAGGTGAGGACTAAGTCATTACTTAGCTCGGCATCCATGATGAAGCCTAGGTTTCCTAGCTTCTCAATCAGCCCGATCATCTTGAGAACATGGCTGCCAACAGACATGCTCTCAGTCATCCTACAAGAGAACAGTTCTCTTGAGGCCTCATACCTCTCATGCCTGCCTTTAATATCATACAACTCCTTGAGATGCACGATAATTGAGGGAGCATCCATATGCTCATGCTGCTTTTGCGGTTCAGGCGACATGGATGCCAATATGATGCATACTGCCATCACATTGTCATCCAAGTGCTGTTGATGGGTTACGAAATCAAATTCCGCAAACCCTTCTTCCCCTTCCCGTGGAGCTACGGGTATTACAGCATCTAAAACGTAGGCAATCTTTTCGGCCCTTAGAACAATTCTTAGGTTCCGATACCAGTCCATAAAATTTGAACCGGTCAATTTATTCATATCGAGTATTGAACGCAGTGACAGTGGATTAGTCATACTATAAGCTGAAAAAGATGTAAAGATGATTTTAGTTAATATACGGTTATGTAGTTAAAAGCAAATTATTAAAGACTTTAAATAATTTGCCCCTCCCACTATTTTATCTAAGTCAATGACCCTTCCTATTTGACTTAGGGTTAATCTACTTTAGATTTTACCTTAGTGGGATTAAGAGTGCGATTATTTATTTTAATCTCCGTCTGAGACCGCAAGATTAATTTAAATAATGGGTTGATCTTTATCAACAGTATCTCATACCCTCTCTTAACATTAGGTTGACAACTCTCTCTCACTTAGTGGTGCATCTCATGCAACCAACCTAGCACCATTACCCTAAGCACATAAGTCCGGCTGTGCCTGCAACTTATGTCTTAGTTAAGCATTAAACCAGCACCCTAAGTGTCTTACACTTCAAACACTACTCTAGCTCAACGAAACAGTGGGTCCCAACTGAGTTGTGGAGCACCACTATGTAGAAGAGTTTTGAGTAGCATTGGTGTGGGAGGTAATCATACGCTTAATTATTTATTCCTTTTAAGGGTTCCTTTTATTTTAGGGTTAATTAGGTCTCATCAAACGCATGTTGTAAGTTATCATGCTAGTCGTAACCTATGTCAAACATCTATCGGTATACACTAGTCGCTATTGGACAAACATAATAACCATACAAAACGCGGTTTGCCCAATTCATGCATACTAGACGTTCTAATCATACATGCATATAAACAGTTTATATTGAGATAGTCATGGTGCTCGCGCTTTTGTCCATTTTGCTTCTTTAAGCAACAGCCGCTTGTCGTCTATACGCCACTAGCCTATTTCTCTAATTACACATAATTAAAGAAACTCCAAAACATCTTTGGAGGGACAAAATTACAAAAATAAAATTACAAATACACTTGTAAATTAAAAGGCGCGATTACACATTAATTTAAAATTCAAAAATTTAAATCCGGGCACCATGACCATCCCCTTCCAGTTTGTACCTGAAAAGTTCAAAACTTGCAAACACAAACATTATATTATCACATAATATTTTCACATATATTTTGACATTTAATATTTAAACATCAAAATAATATCAAGATTCATTTTCTTAAATTTCTCAATTGGCTGAATTTAAAAACAATTTTAATTCAAATTTTGTTAATTCTTTCTTAAAGAAAACAAAATTAAACCATGCATGTAGCCACAAACCCTTCATGGCCAAACCATATAGTAGACTATATGATAAATTTTGTCACAAAATCTCATGCATATAAACATGACACAATTCATGGAGAAAAATAAGAAATCATTCAAGGTACTCTTAGTACCCTCCATGGCCGAATCTACCCTTTCAAAAAGGGTGTTCCTTTTAAAACTTTCATAAAGAAAAAGAAACTAAACCATGATGCATAATGTTTTATGAACACAGAATCAAATTTACATGTTCATAAAAACAAAAACTTTAACACCTTAAAGGATTTGTGATTCAAAATCCATATGCAGAATTTAAAATTTAACCCTTTAAAGATTTTGACCGTGAAAAACTCCTTTCACAAACAAGGTACCATCACCCGCCGATGGTAAAGCAACCGGGCTCTGATACCACTTGAAAGTAAACTGGCCTTTGAAGGCCAATGCATGTAAGGTGTAAAAATAAAATTTTTACTGCGGAAACATACATGCACACATGGGTTCATGCTTTAAGACAGCATGATGTTACCTTGTTTTTGGCCTGATTAGTCAGGGAGATCAATTGTCAGGCTTGAAGGGTTCAAACCCTCTAATAGTGATCCACACCACCGTTCGTCAATGATGCAAGAACTCCTTCTTGAAAGCCACCAGATGAACACCACAGTGAGGCTTGCTATGCGGACAAGTGGTGAAGGCGGAGGCTAGATATTCTGTATGGAAAGGTGTAGTGAACTACCCTACGGAATGGTGCATGAGATAAAGGAGTGTAGGCTAGGTTTTCTCAAAACCCTAAGGAGAGGAACAAGTATGTTGTGCGCACACCTTGGAGGGAAGAGAGAATGATCATTCAAAATGAAAACTATCCTTTCAAAATATCTTGAAAGTTGCACATGAATCAGGGGAGGATAAGGTGGAGTTGTTGCAAAACAAATCTTTCCAACAACCTCCAATCTTATCCTCATGAAACTAAGTTCAAAACAATTCAAACTTAAATTTATAAACTATCATATAGTATGCTTTTCATGCGCATAATTCAGCCCTAAAAAAGGGTTCAAATATATTGAGTAGTTGCATTCAAAATTTGAACCAACTCACCCATTGATTCTCTCAACCACCAAATCTGATTGGAGCTTTGTTTTAAGTAACAAGATGACATTCTTATCACATAAATATGCGCCCCAAACAGCCCAAGATTATGCTCCAAAGATTCTTCTTGATCCAAGGAATTTGTTCCAATAAGATCTTATCTTATCCTTTTGTTATGAAACAACTTTTCAAAGCCAATTCAAATTCGAATTCAAACACTTGAATTCAAATGTTCAAACATTCAAATTCAAAATTCAAAATTCAAAATTTCAAATTCAAATTTCAAATTCAAATTTCAAAATTCAAATTTCAAATTCAAAATTTGAATTTCAAAATTCAAATTCCAAATTCAAATTTCCAAATTGAAATTTCAAATTCAAAATTCGAAATTCAAATATTTGATTATTAATTTAACTAATTAAATTAATTAGTAATGGCTCGGACTATCCAAGCCCATTACTAAGCTCCATGCACCATCCACCTATTTAGGTGGGCTTCCAAACAGCTTCTTGGGCTAACAACCATTATTAGGCCCAATACCTTTAAAGCTAGTCCATTATGACTACAAGGTGTTAGTGTGTGACCCATTAGGTCCAACTTAGCTTCTGACATAACTGGGCTTGGGCCCAACAAGCCCACAACCCAATTAATGACAACACAGAGCA
This sequence comes from Gastrolobium villosum, assembly GCA_032173675.1. Classification (NCBI taxonomy): domain Eukaryota; kingdom Viridiplantae; phylum Streptophyta; class Magnoliopsida; order Fabales; family Fabaceae; genus Gastrolobium; species Gastrolobium villosum. Next base: position 110,649 of record JAVKPL010000571.1, read on the forward strand.
CTAGCAATTCTTTGCTGCCCCAGAACTAGTCAGATTAATGACTTGATCATCCTATTGCACATATTTGGTTACCGTATGTATTTCCCTTCGTCTCGATTATCTTCCCATTAACCTAGGGTAAGGAAATGTATCAACCCCTGCGGTTTAGGGTAAACTTTATTCGAAATAGGGAATCTTCAATTTACTGACTCTAAAGGCAGATCATCTCATGATTTCTTTTACTATGCATAGATTCCCGAGTCCCTGTAAATGTCATCCCGATTTCTCTGGTTTACAGATAACCTAATCTCTCACAGAGATTTGACGAATTCCTTCAGCTTATTACCCTAGCCCTGTGCCCTTTAAAGACACGCCCAACAGTATACCTATGAGTCTCCATGTTTCAGGCAGACGAGGCATACAATCAAAACATGCCTTCAAGAACACAGTCTAGATAATAACTTCTGGTCTAAGGAAAGACATACCCAAACATAAAGAGATTACTCTAATGACACTATCTATGAGATTTCCTCATAGAGTCTCTTTTTGGGTCTGTTCAGTGCGAGCTATACTCTTATAGGTCCACCCACGACTTTAGCTAAGATATCTCCATATCTGCAGCTCATGAGGTCTTTACCTTGTATCCATATACAAGTAGATAAGTCATACTAGTCTTACCCGAGATCACTGATCCCCAAACTCAGTGTCTCTAGACTAGGAACATATAATTAGGAATAGACATGCAATATCCTTGAATCCTCATGATCGTGATCTCATCACAGATACTCAAGAGATACCTGTTCTATTCCAAGGGGTTTATCCAGTTTCTTCATATAATATTAACAATAATATCGAGACACAATATGAAACTGAATAAATAGTGCTTTCATTTATTTGCGACAAACAAAGTTCTACATCTAGTGTCGTTTATTTAATCAAAAGATTGTCTCTAGGACACCCATATACTAACACTTATATTCTTTCAGTATTTTTTATCTAAATCTGTTACTCATTTTTTCAGACACAATATCATCTTATTGATACTCTCATTCTAAGATATTCTTTTGAGATATATATATTTGGAATCTAACTTCACGAAAGTCTATTTTGTAGGATTTCCATTTGCCCTTGCTACTATCATTTGATTATCTCATTCCATGGCTTCATCATCTGCCCCTATTCGCAAGAGGCCCCGAGGCACTAGTCTTCATGGAAAGTACTTCTCCACAGCTGCTCAGTATACCACGTTCAAGAAACATTGCCTCCCGTCACATCATTGATCCAAAATACTTGGATATACAATTCCTGAGTGATGAGGGCTTTGAAATTTTTGATCTACTGGCTCACGCTCGAGTCCTACAGCTAGCCCTCCTGAGTTGAAGATATTCCGAAGATATGGTTAGGGCTTTCTACTGCACTCTAAACTTTGCAAATGAGACACTGAAGGCCGACATTAAGGGCAAGTCCATTGATGTACCACCTAATGAATGACCTTCTATATTTGGTCATGCCTATACCGGATACAAATATGCTGAGTATGAATTTCCTGAATATGACAAATACACCTTTGTGCAGTCAATTGTGGAACCAGGAATCATAGTTACTCAATCCAAGTTTAGCGTCTCTTCATTAACTACGAACAACAGGATCTTGCATTACGTAGTTACTCACATGCTATCACCACGGGCCTCTAATTATTCTCGCGTGCTTGATACTGATCTCTTTCTTATGTGGGTTACACGTCATGGCATTAACTTCAATTGGCCTTACTACATCTGCTCTCAGATGATCAAGTCTAAGACTTCTTCTGGTGCACTTCCTTATGCCACTACGATTATTGAGATTCTGCATTTTCAGCAAATTTTTTATGATGGTGAGATTCTGTCATATAACTTGCACAGCTTTGGATTACATTTGCTGGCACAGGTGCAAATTAAAAAATTGATGGTATATGGCGTAAAGTGACTGCTCCTCCTGAAGTCGGAGCAGCCCCTGCTGATATTGCCGAGGACCATCCTCCACATGATCCTCCGGCTGCTGATCCTCATGTTGACTTTTCTTCCTCCGCATATCACACTTTGGCTTCCATTATCACTTCCCTTAATCGATTAAACACCAATGTGGAACCGGGCTTTGCTTTTGTCAAATCTCAAATCTCTAAAGTTCACTCTAGGCATGCAAATATGGAGTTACGTCTGAAGCGCATTGAGGATTATCTTCATATTCCTCCTCTTCTATCTCTTCCACCACCGCCTCCACTGGCTCTGATGACTTTTAGTCCCTGATCTTTATTTTTTATGCTTTTGGACTTACATTATGTTTATATTTTTCTATGCTACTTTGGATAGTTTGCATCTCTAGGATTCTAACTTTATGGACTACAGTTGATTAGATTATGGACTATTATGAACTTTTATGGATTATTATTATTCTTTCCTTCTAGTTTCTTGCATGGATTACTTTAAGTTTTCCACATATGCACTCATGCTTTTTGATGTTCCAAAGGGGGAGAAAGATAACGTAAATTGAGAAAACCATTGGCATATATTAAGGTAAAGAGAGGGAGAAAGAAATTCAAATATAAAAGGGAGATTACATGAAATCTATTTTTTTTCACCTTTTATATCAATCATATATTAAGGGGGAGTTTCAATACTACATTTGTCTAAATACATGCTATACTAATCCTTTTCTCAATTTGAGTTTGTCATCATCAAAAAGGGGGAGATTGTGGAACCAATGCACTCTACGAAAAGAATATAAAGGTTCAACGATTTTGATGATAACAAACAAGCATGGAAAGAAAGCTTCAAGGTGCAACCATAAAAAAGAAGTCTAAACAAGATCAAGACTCAAGCTTCAAGAAAAGTCTCTAAGTCCAAGTCATCTCCAAGTAACATAGAATAAGACTTAGGATTATTTGAAAGGGTAATTGATTGCTTACGTGAACGAAGCTCAAAGTATTTTTCAAATACATGCATTAAATCATCGTTTAACATTCAAATACATTCCTAGCACGAAAATGTAGTTTTCAATGTTTATAAAATGTTTAAACAATATTTGAAACTGATTTGAATCAAGAGAAAACCATTTTAGGGTGAAATCTAACCTTTCAACAGGTTGGTAATCGATTACCAAACAATGGTAATCGATTACCCTTCATGGTAATCGATTACCTACTGTGCAGAAGACAAAATAACGGCTATAAAACGGCTAATTTACGAAAATGAGTGTGAAAAAGGCCATGTGTGCCCTCTATAAATAGAGAATATTGTTCCCCTTGATCGGACACACTTCTTGATCATTATTACTCATTTATTATCACTCTATTTGCATTATTCTTGTCTTCTTGATCATAAATTCTCTTTGAGCTTTATTCTTGTGAGAGTGTCAACAATCATTGTTCTTCAACTTGTGTTATTTGTATTTTGAGAGTACTTAGCCATTGTTAAACACCTTCCCTTTGATTTCTTGAATAGTTAGGGGAGAGAACCCTATACACTTGAGAGGTCACCAAATTCCTAAGAAAAACTGGAGTCAAAAATTGTAAGGCATCAAGAGCCCGAAGTCTTGAAAGGTTGTAGTGGTTTGTCAAGCACCCTCAAGCTTGATAGTTAGTGAAAAGAATTGATCGAGCGACTTCAGTCTGGACGTAGGTCACGGTGGTGGTGACCGAACCAGGATACTTCTAGTTTGCAATTTCTCTAACCTTAATCTCTTTATTTAAGTATTGAATTTGCATTTTAGATTGTCTTTATATACTCACTTGCTTACTTTGTTGATCACTACACTTGCTCTCACACTTAGATTTTTCCTTATTAAATTTTCTTATTGAAGAAATAGTCTTTAAAATATCAAAGGAGACACTTTACGAAAATATTTTGTAAAACTCAATTCACCCCCCTCTCTCGAGTATTGGAGCCACTTGTCCAACAGGAATGAGAGTCATGTTTCTTTTTGGATGGAACAATGGGTTCCGAACTTCTCCCCTCTAATAGATGTCGTTAATCACCCCATCCAGGAGGAGGTTTGCAGCTGGATAATAGATTATTGTACAATTACCAAAATCATTTCACCAAATCCTTCAGATGGACGAGACCGGGTGTATTGGTTTCCTTCTAGTGATGGTTGCTTTTTAGTTAAATTTGCATCCTGTGCTATCTCAGGCTCAGTTACTAATCTTGACTGAAGGCCTAGAATACTATTTGGAGGGGATCTAGATCACGTGAAAAAAAAATGACATGATCATGTGAGAAATCATAACGATACAAAGGTGGATCAATGGTAATAAAGGAAGAGAGAGAAAAATATTAAAATAGATAGTTATAAAATCATAACCAATGATTCACTTTTATACGGTTGTGATATTTGTACATGACTATATCATATTTTTTTTTCACATGAGAGGATCCATTTGAAATGGATCGAGACATATAAAGCATTTATTGTGGCTATTAATGTGGGACAACATACTCACCAATGAGAGGAGGAATTCGTGTCATATCTCTAACTGTCCCCAATGCTAGTGTAATCCAGAGAATAGCCTACTTGTAGTCAGGGATTATATGTGTTAGGGGTGTGCAAAATAACCAAAAAAATTGAACCGAACCGAATTGTACTTAAAATAATTGATTTTTAAAAACCAGTTCATGAACGGAACTGATTTTTAGAACCAGTTCAAGAACCGAACCATCTTTGAACCGAAGCGAACCGTTTTTGAACCGAACCAAACTGATTTTTATTACTTTATGTTTTTAAAATTTTTATTATTTTTTCTTTTTATAATTGGGTCGACTCGAACCGATTTCGAACCGAATCGAACCATTTCCAACCAAACCAAACTATTTCCAAACCGAACCAAATCGGTTTTGAACCGAATCGAACTATTTAAACCAATTCGGTTCAGTTTTTCAAAAAATTAATTCAGTTTGACCCATACACACCCTTAGTATGTGTATGCAAAATGTTTGGAGGACCTTAACACCCAATAATAGTGGTTATGTTCTTTTTCATTTTCATGTAAGGACATTCTATGCATGAACTTGAATGGTAGCCAGAACAATATCAATGGTTGTGTTTGGGACTTACTATTTGCAATTATATGTTGGCTTTGTTGGAAAGAAAGAAATAATTGGGTCTTTAATGCTAATAACAAGCGCTTAATCCATCTAGCCAAAAGGTACATAATATTTTCACCAAGAAAAAAAAGGTACATAATATTTTGGTGGCAAATGATTTGTTGAGATCTTTGGATCTATGCATGACCACGCGTGTAGAGAAATTCATCCAATGGCATTTTCCACATGAAGGGTGGATTAAATTGAACGTGGACTAAGATAAGGCCTGACACTATAAGACCTGATTGAATTTTAATACTATCCAACGTTTGGTACGGTATTGTATAAAATAATATATTGTATAAGATAATATCATCTAGTATTTGGTAATGCACTGTATAATACTATTTAGGATAAAAATAAATATTTTTAATAAAAATATTACTTAATAAAGAATTTATATAATTCTTCAAAAAGTGTCATATTATATTAATTTTTATAAAAATTTATTGATCAGTGTGTCCAAAACATAAATTAATTTTAATAAAAAATATTTAATATTTTAAAAATTAATAAATTGAAAAATTAATTTTTATTTTAATATATTAATATTAAAATAATATATTAATCTTTTAGAATTACACTGCTCAACGATGTTAATACATCAATTTCTTATCAGGCCTTATCCCTCCCCTTAGGCCGGATTAAGTTATACATCATTTTGATGTATTAAGGAATTCTGCTGTATAATCTTATACTATACGATGTCACATCAAACAGCTGAAAATTTCATAACATATAGTATGAACTTATACTATGAGGCCTTATACGTCCTTTAGGGTATGTTTGGTGCATAGTATATGATAAGGCCTGATAGTATAAAACCTGATTAAATTTTAATACTATCCAGCGTTTGGTATGATATTGTATAAGATAATATCCTCTAATATTTTAAAAATTAATATATTAATTTTTTTAATATATAAATATTGAAATGATATATTACTTGGTGAGAATTATATTTGTAAACAATATTAATACATCAATCCTTTATCAGGCCTAATCCACCACTCCTAAGCCGGATTAAGTATACATCATTTTGATGTATAAAGGAGTCCTGCTGTATAAGCTTATACTATACGATTGTCACATAAAATAATTAAAAATATAATAACGTATAGTATAAACTCACATTAAACATCCCCCTAAGGTTTTGCGGGATGCTGCCGGAACTTTATTGTTGAGGTTTTCTATATATTTGAGAAGCGGAAATGCTCCAGGTGCTGAACAATGGGAGATACTCATTGGCTTGGGAATAGCCTGGAATTATGGTTGTCATGGATTAATCTTAGAAGGGGATTCTCTTTGAGTACTGAATTTACTAATTGGAATCTTCTAGAATTATTTTCTTGAAATGTATAACATACATCTATTATTTGCTTTTAGTTAATTACGTTTTGCCTAAACGAAATTTAAGGAAAGTAGGAAAAAAACAAAAACGAATAAGAAAAAGTTGTTTATAAAAGAAAGAAGGAAATAAAAGAAAACGAGATTAATTTTGCACTTGCCGTGGGTCACTTCGAAACCCATGCCGCAATGGTGTTGGCGTTGAGTGCGGCATGGGTTGGAAAAAGCATCATCAAGATTCAAGATAAATAAATAAATAAAGTTAATTAATTGATTAAATAATTATTCATGTTGTTCTAGTTTAATTGGCGATGTTAAATATGGAATTATGTTAAAAATTTGATAAAAGAATTTTAGTTAGTTAAAATTAAAATTAATTCATTGAATCAAAATAAATCAAAATCTAATAACAAATACTCAATATATATTATTGATCTTATTTATATCTAATCATTTTAATTTATTAATTTCATATTCCCATTAAAAATAAATAAATCAAAAGAGAAGAGTAATTGTGATAATTCTTATTTTAATAGCGGTGTAAATTAATCCTACCTCATATAAAATATGGGTAAAGTGTGTATCATTTTTAAGGATGTAAAGTTGTGTCATTTTAATAGAGAGAAAGAGATAAATATAGGAGGAGAGAGTTGACCAAAAAAATAAAAATATGGGTCTCACCTCTTTGTGAGAGTGAAATGATATAAATTATGTCATTTAAAAGGATAAACACTTTTTACATAAAATATTTGCCGTCCATCCTTAGTAAATTCTAATTCTTCACACTAACAAATATTAAAGTCATATATTTTTAGAAATTAATTTAATAATGAAATCTTATAAAATTCTTAAAATTACAAGTTTTTATTTCAAATATCATAAAGACATAAATTGACTAACAAAACTTTATACAATGTATATAATTTTATTAGTTTAAAAAAAATTCCATTATTTTTTAAATTTAGGAGGGCACTGAAGTGGACCCTAATAATTAATTTATTATTTTCCGTAAATTTTAAAAATTTAACAGAGCAAGCTTCTTTTTTTTTTTTTTTTTCTGAGTTCTCATGATTTATGTATGCTGCTGGTTCATCCATTTTATTTGAACCAAACAAATCGCTGAGCCTTTTACCTCGTTCATCTTCTTCCTTTCGCCAATTCAGGAAACCCAAAAGCCCTAGATCGAACGCTGCCACCACCGTTTAGCGATTTTCGGTGGTGGAATTTTCCGTTCTCTGTTGCTGAAATTCGAATACCTGGGATTCGTGTCGCTCTGATTTCGATTGCAGTTTCTAGGGTTTTCTTGTTTCCAATTGGGGTCGGAAATGGGAAGCAGAAAGGAAGAAGAGAAGAACGAGAAAATTATAAGGGGTCTCATGAAACTTCCGCCGAATCGAAGATGTATAAACTGTAACAGTGTGGTAAATTGAACTCCATTTTTGAATTTGAATTTTTTTTCCCTTATGTTTGGTTTAATCAAAGTGTGTTTTGCTTTCATTACCTTTATGTTTTTGGTTTGTTTGATTATTCCGAAGCTAATAGTCTTAAGCCTATGGTGCTGAAGTGGGTTTAGTTGCTGAGAACTGAGAAGAGTTGGTACTATATTAGGAATTTGACATCGAAATTTTTATTATTTAAGTGCTACTTTCCTTTTTATGGACCCCCAAAATTACAACGATTTAGACAAAATTGGCCTAATAATTATCATTTGCCAAAGGTGGTTATGAAAAATGAATTTGAATTTATCATGTGATTTTCTTTTTCTCGGCATCCTATGCAAGGTTGTATAGTTTATTGATGTTATTTTATAAGAATTCTAGAGTATTTGTGAAAATAAGAACTTATGAAAGTTTTGTCCGTCTTTTTAGATGATTTTCCGTTAATTGGAATGCCATTATTTGTACAGGGACCTCAATATGTATGTACAAGTTTTTGGACCTTCATTTGCATGACATGCAGCGGAATACAGTGAGTTTCTTTTCATTTTATTAACTCATGTACAATAACTATCTATTCTAGAGTAGTTGATAATAATTTGAGAAAATCTTTAATTCGTAATTGGAATTTTTTTTAAAATTCTGTTGGACATGTGGACAATATTTGGTATGAGATAAAATTTGTAGAAAAAGAGCAAGCCTTTGAATAACTATTGCTCTTTAAAGGAAATATTAGATTATGTTTAATAAATAAATTTCATATTCACGTAAAGATATTATCTGAATTCAAGTTACTGTCAAAATTTTAAGCTTTGCTTGTGTTTCTTGAATAACTATGCTCTATCTTCTTCCCTTTTGTTGAGATGTTGTATACTTTATGCACAATGATATGTTCTTGTTATAGTGGTTTAGTGGTAATTGATCATCCTTTTCTATGATATAATTCCTGTTTACTAGTTATATTCTGTGATAGTGTATGTTTTTTAAAATCACCTGTTTACTTTCATGTCATGCAGTCGTGAGTTTACTCATCGTGTGAAGTCTGTGTCAATGTCAAAGTTCACTTCAGAAGAAGTTGATGCTCTTCAAAATGGTGGTAACCAGGTACAAGGGTGAATTTTTTTCATTTGTAGCTGCCTTTATTTCCTTGTTGAAATGAGATTTGTCTGTGGCTCTTTTTTTTTTTTTTTTGATAACATGTGGCTCTTTCTTTTAAGCGTGCAAGGGAAATATATTTGAAAAATTGGGACTTCCAAAGGCAGCGGTTGCCAGATAGCAGGTGAAATTTTGTAGTTTACTGTTACAGCTATTAAATTAACATGATGTATACATATATAAATATGTATAACTCGTTAAGTGACATTATCATGTTATGCTTTTGCAGCAAAGTTGATAAAATAAGGGAGTTTATAAGGAATGTATATGTGGATAGAAGATATGCTGGTGCAAAGTCTTCCGAAAAGCCTCCAAGAGATGCACAGGCAATATATTCTGAGATATTGATTTGTTTCTCACTTTCTCTAAACGATTAATTTTTTCTTAAGCTTGTTATGGCTTATTCTGAAGGGCCGGCTTGGCTCAGCGGTAAGCTTGCTTGCCGTGGTGTGTCAGGTCGCGGGTTCGAATCAGCCTCTCTGCAAGAAGTAGGGGAAAGGCTGCCTAGAGTATTTCCTTCTCCAGACACTCACGAAGTGGGTATTTGAACTGGGTCGGCCCTTTTGTTATGGCTTATTCTTGTACTTGCTGGCCTTTTCTGCCTGAAAATGTATTGGATTTCTGGTTAGTTTTTATGGTGTATGATATTTATGTGTGCTTCCTTTGTTCTAAATATAATATTTTAATGGAGTTCAATTCAAAATTGCATGAATAAATGAAGAAAAGAAATAAATGAACAAGGTGATCAGACTGATCTTATATCCAGTGTTCTGCATATAGTTGTTTAATGGAACTTTGATTTTAGTGAAGTTAAATGACACCTTAGCAATCACTAAGAAAATCAGCTTGACATAATTAATTGCAGCAGTATCCTCATAATTCAAGTTAATCTGACCCCTGAGTTAAATACATTTATATTTGCAATTGACTGTAGAGCCCTAGAATGCATGAAGAAGAGATAAGGCGAGCCAGTTCTTATCATTCATATTCTCAAAGTCCCCCATATGATAACCAATATGAGGATCGACGGTATGGAAAACAAGCAGCTGCACTTACCAGGAAGCCTGGTTCAGATAAAGTTCGCTATGAAGGGAAGATGTCTAGTATTATCTATAGTCCTGGTCGCTTCAGCGATCATTCACATGATGACAGATTTGCAAATGAGGGATCTGAGCAATTCAAATCCAATGTTCAGTCTCCTAAGCTTCCGAAGGACATTGGGTTTAGCAGTCCATCCTATCAGCGTTCTGGTTCCAGTTCAAGTGAAGATGTATGGTCTCAAGCAAGAAATACATCTCTGGAAACTAATGGCAATGCCAAGAGAGATGCAGATGGAATTCATCCTCCAGAGGTATGCTTCTTACTCTTTCTTCTATGATATATAAATGTGTGCTTGCTTAAAAATATTAATTTTTCACTAGCTTAGGTTATGTAAATATTATGGGAGTGTTTCAGAATATGATCTATTCATGTCTTGACTCTTCTTTTCTGATACTATAACTCTTTTTTCTTTTTTTTTGGAAATATCTGATACACTAAATAAGATAATATAAGGACTGAATACTGCAGAATTTGAGTCTACAATTTCCGTGCCCGGGCCTTTCGAGAGGCACCTGGTCCCTTCTAACTCCCAATTTCTAACCAATCAATAGCCTCCTCATGACTTTCCCCTTCTTCTCTATTTATCAGAGATTCCTCATAAATGAAAGATCAATCACCCTTAATTATATACCTAATCACCTATAATGCAATCCCATAACTACAGAATCAATCACCTGTAATTGTAGAATCAATTGTTAATAAATCTACGCCATAATTACATAATCTATCACCCATAAACCCATTAAATACTGAATCAGTCACCCACAATAACTGATACTAATAAGTAATATCGAAATACTCATAATAATTGATACCCATAATTAGTTGGATCAATCACGATCAATTACCATAATTTTAGGATTAATCGCCTATAATGATTAATGCTGATTTACCGATAATTAATTGGATCGTCTGTGGCCCTTTCTAGGGTAAACTTTAATAATTGGGGGTCTGACACATGTAGACCTGTCAAAATGGGCCAGAATTCAAGGGCCAGCCCTTAACCCCCATTTTTCAGCCCCATTTTTTTTCAGCCCACATTTAGTAGGGCTAGTTTTGACCCTAGCCCCATTGACCCTCATCTCTTTTGGGTTAACCCAATAACCCTACGGGCCAGCCCCATTTTTTTAGTAATGTTTGAACTAATAAATTATCACAAGCGGACATTCTTAATTTTTTCCTCTTTTACTTTAACAGAAAGTTCTACATGAATGTACTGTACTGTTTGTGTTAATTTATTGTTTTACATATGGGAAAAATGTTTATCATTTTGAATGACACAACTTATATCCTTTCACTCTCACAAAGAGGTGGGACCAACACCTTTATTTTTTTTGTCAACTCTCTCTCCTCCTTTATCTATCTTTTTCTCTCTCTTAAAATGACACAACTTTACATCCTTCAAAATGACACACACTTTACCCTTTACATATATGGCCTTGGAAAGTTGTCTCTTCTACTTCTAATCTTCGGGGGTTGCTTTTTATAGGATGATTTAGATAAAGATGGGTACCTAGATTATGGAGAGTTTTTAGCCGTTTCTATTCATCTGAGAAAGACGGGCAATGATGAACACCTTCACAGAACCTTCCAATTTTTTGATGAGAACCAAAGTGGGTGTATTGAAATTGAGGAGTTACGTACTGCCTTGGTTGATGAGGTTGATACGAACAGTGAAGAAGTCATTAATGCAATTATGCATGATAGAAAAATCTTAGGCACAAGATTCTTGTCAAGACCCTGATTATGTACATAAATTGTAAAAATCATTGATGGAATGTGCTCAATTCAATCCTGTAATTATTTTTTTTAATTGATTTTTGGCCCGCGGGCTGGCCCTAACCCGTAGGGTTATATAAATTTTTGGCCCGCACAAGCTATTTAATATGCGGGCTTTATGGCCCTGCGGGCTTTTTGGCCCTAGCCCGCGCGGGTTAGGGCCTAACGGGCCGGGCTGGCCCGTTTTGACGGCTCTAGACACATGTATACTTGGCCTACTTCTTGTTAATGTCAATGCTATTTAGGGAGGGTTTATTAAAAAGTTTAGGTGCAGTCTTCTTTATACTCTCACTATGCTCTCACTTGTATGATCCCAGACATTTAAATTTTAACTTTCTAAAATGACTAGGGATTGGCTTAGTTTGAGGAATTTATTTTGTTCATACTTTCTTGATGAAAATACATTCACGTTGAATGATTGTGTTTATTGCATTATATTCCAACTCCAAGTGCTTGTGGCCTTATTTCTGTTGTAAGCTGATCATGCATTTCTTTAGTTCTTTAGATGACATTTATTTGCACTCTTTCCCCAGAAAACATCATTGCATTCTACAGACAGCAACTTTTCATCCTTAAGATCCTACAATTCTGGTGGTTTAGTTGATTTTTTCTCAGAACCTGTCCAAGCTGCAGGATCCCTTCAGAATAAAGCGTTAGGCATTCCACGACCATCTGGTCCTACAAGATCTGTTAGCATGGACCTTTCCAAGCCACCAATGGCATCAGCTTCACCTGTTGATCTTTTTAATTTACCAGCAGCACCATCTCAATCTCCATCTGTGGATCTGTTTCAATCATCTGTTTCATCTGCAACTCCATCTTTTAGTGAGAATCAACTTGTGCAAACATCCCCAACCACATCTATTGACTTCTCTGTGGATCTTTCTCTGCTGCCTTCTAGTGCAACCTCAGATGAGAAGTCACTGGAGCTATCTGTCCCTAAAAACGAAGGATGGGCAACATTCGATACGCCTCAGTGCACATCATCTACTGCACAAGTGGAAATTCCAGCTGCAGTACCTTCAAGTGCTGAATCTCTGCAGGAAAGATTTGTTCCTTTTTCAACCTTAAATGCAAGCATGCAATGGCCATCTTTTGAAAGTTCTAGTGTCGGTGTACCTTCTTCAGTTTCATCTAATTTATGGCATGATGGTGTGTGGAATGGAGAAGATCAAGTTTCTGTTATGGCAACAAACACTCAAGTAAGTACACGAAATTTGTTTCCTGGCTTGTTTTGCATTCTTGTGCTATACTTGATAAGTAACTAAAGGTTCCTGTGCTGTTGTTCTACTTCAAAAGTTAAGACATTAAGGAATAAATTGAAACTTAAATAAGGTTGTGTATCTTGTGACTGAACAGCCATGGAATGCATTTGAAGATTCTGGTGCCCATCTTCCTGTGGATGCCCTTGGTCAAGGCTTACAGTTGAACAATTTTCCATCAGCTTCTGAGGTTGGTGTATGCTTGCTGTATTACCATGACAGTCTGTATTATTTGAAAGATTCACAATCTCTTATTCACTTTGTGTCTCTCTCTCTCTAAAAAAAAATTAAAACCAGGGATCCAATAAAGTTGGAGTGCAAGGCATGGCCCCTATTAGTGGATTTGATAGTCATGACATCGCATCACATATCAGTGGCTCACTGTATCCTCCACCCATGCTTACTCAAGTGGTTTGTGCCCTTAGGTTTATTGAGATTTTCTTATCTTTCAAATAGTAGTTTTGTTTCCGTTTTTTTATTTTTTATTTTTTGGTTATTAAATTTTATTTTTTTGCTTTAGGGAGATATTCAACCCAATGGAATCAATTATAAATCAACAAATCCATTTGATTATCCGTATGATTCTGATGTAGATCGCAATGATATGGTATGTCACAGACTCTGAATAGACGTTCATCTATTAATTAGTTTTACTAGTTATAGGAATAGTTTTGTTTATGATTATCGTTTCATAAAACTAGTTCGCAATGATACTCATTTCTGCTAGATTTGCTCTCTTATAATGGTGATAATTCCTCTGTTCACACTCTTGGGGTTCCTAGTGTGTATTTTTAGCATTTCTATTCTGTATTGTAACTTAGAGCCTTGCTAGTCAGTTCATTTTAATGTTCTGATTGACTATTAAAAATTTTTGAAGCTCCAGCACACAGCTCCATTCAATAGCACTGTTGCTGCCTACTAAAAAGATACTAATTTGACAATATAAATCATGGATATAGGAGACACTGATGGTTGCTTGATCTTCAGTTTCCTATTATGTCTCACATGCCTAGTCTTTCAATTGCAGTTCCTTGATATGAGCTCTTTGCAAGCTGCTCTGCCAGATGCCCTATTGCCAGCCACCTTCCATAGTGGTTTAGCTGAGCCCTGGGTCCCTCAAAATACGGCGTCCCCCTATATTTCCTCTGCAGGAGAAGGTAGTCCTTGAAGACTCCTACTGAAAGTTCAAACATCATTAATTTAAACATTTTAATCTACAATTATTGTCCGACTCTTATTTCCTTGCTGTTTGAATCATCTCGTATGTGCTCAGTCTCACACTATATTTGTGTCAGTGTGATTTTCTTTCTGTAATCTCATTCTTATTTTGATTGAATTATGCAGGTGGTTTGTCATTCATGGCTGTGCAATCACCAAGTTCTCAAATACAGTAAGTTGCAATCACGTCCTTTTTTTCTTCTCTTCTTTCCTCTCTCTCTCTCTCTCTTTTTGGTGGGATGTGTTTGTGTGATTCATTGAAATATATTTACATGTTTTTCCTTGTGGATCCCATTCTCTCTACCAACTTTGGAAATTTTTGGCATTTGTAATGCGGTTGTGTCTGTGAGCGTTCAATATGATTATTATTTGGCATTTCTAAATATTATTTTCCATGCACAATTAATTCATTGAAATATAAGTATTTAATAGTTACACTCAGTTACTCACAAGGGAGGGAGGCAACTAAATAGTATAGGATGAGAATGACCTTGATTTAGGTTTACTACAGTTTTTGCTACGGTCCATCCATTTTAGATATCCTTGATATAAAACATTCCTTACTAATCGGTAATGAAAGGAATGTTGGCTGCGCTGAGCAACCAACATCTTTGTCCAAGATTATTTTAATCTTAAGTTTTATCTTTAATAGATTTGATGTGCATGTGTGATGAACAATTTCTGACAATGGGGTCTACTCTCACTTTTTATGCCCCCCCGCCCCCCTAATGATGGTGAATGAACATCTTTATCTGGCAACAACTTTGTCCATGATTATTTATAATTATAAAGTTTCATATTTAGTAGATCTAATGTGCATGTGTGGTATATAAGGTTTGATAGAGCAATTTCTGACAATGTGGTCTACTCTCTTTCAATTTTTTCTTTTTGTAAATGTTTGTGAAAGAGAATGTGATCTATTCTTATGTTTGGGGAGCGTGTTCAATTGTTCGTTGACTCTTTGAGTTGCATATTTACAGGAACATCCAGACACAGGAACCAGTTGCTTCGTTTGGTGGAAATCCTTTTGCATAGGATTATGATGTAGAATGTAGTGTTGCTTTGATATAGAAATTTATCTGTAGCCAGTTTAGTTATTCATGGAAGTAATTTTAGTGCTTTGTTACGACAAAATGTAGTTCATTACTTCCACTCGAGGAAGGCTTTGCAATTCACAGTTCCTGCTATATTCAGGCCATGCATTTGTTATACTGTAATTGAATGTCATTATGATTAGAATTCTTGATGCAGGTATTGAACTTCATCAATTTGGGTTTATTAGATTGAGACTATTGAGGGTATTCCACTTTGTTCATGATTGTAATTTTACGAGAGCATTTGTTGTTCATGCCTATTGAATGATGTATAATTCTGATTATTATTATTATTCTTTTTAAGTGCTGGATTTGTTGATCAACTTCAGTTGATTTAGGGACATTTGAACATAAAACAGCGCTGTTAGCGTTGTTTACTAATTTAGTGTTACATCTTAATTTCTTATTATTATGTGTATTAGTGTGGCAGCTCTCTTATTTTAGACTTAGGATTTTTCTTTTTTCCTGACTGTTCTTGAATACTCTTGCAACTGCTCCTTGTGCCCACTTATATTTAAATAGGGATGTTGCAGCTACTATCAATTTTTTATTTTATGCAAATTTGTACTAAATAACATATGGAATGTTATTATGTAGCTCGCCGTTGACGGAAATTTTTTTTTTTTACCCGTAAATTCGTGTTCGGGTTGTCTTGAAAAAAAATTGTGTTGTATTTGTATTGGAAAAAAATGACACGTAAAAAATACGTGTCTTATTTGTGTTGATGTATTCGTGTTTGTGTTGACACATTTTTTTTTTAATTTATTATTATTATTATTATTATTATTATTTTATTTTTTTTTAATTTCGACCCATTATTTTAAATTTTTTTAATTTCGACCCATTATTTTAATTTTTTTTTTGTCAATTACCATTTTGATCCCTATTTTGCGTGTTATTCATGTCGTGTCGTGTCAATTCGCAGTATCATGTTCGTGTCGGAAAAAATGACACGAATAAAAATTCGTGGCGTTTTCTTGTTGATGTATTCGTGTTGTATCAAATTCATGTCGTGTCAATCCATTTTGACACCCCTAGTAAGCAAAGTGACCACCTAAGTGGAATCGCTCTCAAGAATTAGATGAAGCGAACTGATAGTATAAACTATCTAGAACACACAAACAGCACTCAAGATATACGTATATTATTGTCAACGGCGATTCGAGAACACCGGCAACTCCAGAGAATTCAAGAAAGAGAGAAATGTGTTTGTTACAACAGACTTTTTCATACCTCTCCCGCTCATACCACTCTGTATTTAAAGACTGACACAATGCAATTGAAATTCAAAACGGTTGGGCCTCTATCACAAGCCCAACTTGTTATTCAATTAAATGACATAAAAGTGTAACGTTTGAGCCTCCACCAATTAAATGACATAAAAGTGTAACGTTTGGGCCTCCACCAATTAAATGACACAAAAATGTAACGTTTGGGCCTGCACCGACATGGCCCAGGGCCTCCACCTACAAGGCCCACTCACTTAGCCACTATTGTCTGTCACAAAGTCTTCAAGCCACGTTGGTCGTCTTCGTACTCTTGGTTCTGTCCTCTCCCTCAGAACAATGTCCTCTCCCTTCTCCATAGGTGCTTCTCGAGTCAGAACAGGGTCTGGGTTCGTATCATTTCCCCTTCCCCTTGAAGACACGATCTTGCCCTCAAGATCGAAACTTGGGAAGGCTTGAGAAAATTTTGAATAAGGAATCCAAGTTGCATCCTCCAACGGTAATCCTTCCTATTGGACTAAGAGCTGCAAAGTTTCCTCATTTCCCAACTGCAAGACTCTGGTCCTAAGTATAGCAAGTGGTGTGGTCACCGGATGGTTGTCCCAGCTCACCGGAGGTAGTGGAGCGCTGTGAAAGGTGGGGTTTTGGCGGTACGGCTTGAGGATCGACACATGGAATACGAGATGTATGCGGGATTGCTCCGGCAACTGCAATCGGTAAGCCACTGAGCCCAAGCATTCAAAGTGGATTTGATGACAAGAGGAAAAAGGGCTCAAACTAGGCCTAATTATACCAGTATGTAACATTTCTTTAACCATTTTCTCAATTTCAGTCTTTTGAAAATGTGGATACCTGTAAGGCCTCACGTTTACTGCTTTTGTTCCAAGTCCCAAGTTGATTTGATGATCTTCCACTCTTTGACCTCCTTTTTCAAATTTCATCAGTAGCTGTTTATAATTGATGGTCACATCTCCCTATTCTGACAGCCATTGTACCCCCAAAACGACCTCAGCACCTTGTATAGGTAATACATACAAGTCTGGAAAAAAAATCATGCCCTTGAATGCCTATAGGAACACGAGAACAGACCCCAAGGCAACTCATCCTTTCTCCATTACCTACCAACACCTGAAATTTCTGAGTTGGTCGAATTTCTAAGCCCAATAACTTCACTAAACGATCCTGTATGAAGTTGTGAGTGGATCCTCCATCCACCAATATTTGGACTGCTGTGTTATGGATTCTGCCTTTGATTCGTAAGGTACTAGTGGAGTATTGACCAGCCATAGCATGTAGGCTGATTTCTGGTATGGAATTGTCTTCTCCTCCAATTTTCTCATTACTAACCTCCTGCTCCAGCTCCAATTCGCGAAGGTCACTGTCTCCTGTTGTATCCCCCTCATCCTGAACCACCAGAAGGAACATTTTCCCTTTGTACTCATGGTTTCTATTGTATTTTTCATCACAGTAAAAACATAGGCCCTTTTCTCTTTTCTCAGCCATTTCAGTCGATGATAATCGCTTAAGGGATAGATTCTCTTTTTTTATCACAGGCCCCATTGTTTGATTGCGTTGAGGTGCAGGTAAAAGCCCTTGTGAGTTACTGCCACTAGCTACAGGTATGGTTCTGTTTGAGAATGTTCTCATGTGACTTTTATCATTCATTTTGTTTTCCACTAACTTAGCTAAATCAATGGCCTGTTCTATAGATGCAGGTAAGTGCATACGAACCTCTTTGCGTATGTCTGGCTTGAGCCCAAATTCAAAGTAACCTTGAAGGCTGATGTCATCAATCCCAATCACTTGGTTCGCCAGCTGTTCAAATTGTGCTTGATACTCCGTAACTGATGTTACTTGAGTCAGTCTCCCCAATTCTCCCCTCAGGTCTCGATAGCGTGAAGGTCCGAACCTTGCTCGGAGGGCTACCAGAGATTGCTCCCAAGTCCTTAGCCTACCATTGCTATCCATCCAATGGTACCACTCTTCAGCCGATCCGTCCATATGGAAGGAAGCCAGAGTAAATTTCTCCAGATCTGTAAGGTTGTGAAACCCATAAAATTGCTGGGTTTTATGGATCCAAGGTTCCGGGTTTCTGATATGCTCCCAGCATATATACTTTTATAGATCAAAAACAGCAGGAAATCAGATCTAAAACTGTGTATAAAAGTGTATATGTGGTGAAATTATTGAATAAAAATTGTCAGACACTCTCTCACTCAAATTCTTCATGTTACAGGAGGAAAATAACAAATAAAGGAGTAAGAAGAAGAATCAGACAGAAGCCCCACGCTCCAAGCGTAGGAACCCACGCTTGAAGCGTGGGAAAAGACTTCAGAACAGTGAGTCCACGCTTCAAGCGTGGAACTTCACGCTTGGAGCGTGGAGAAAACAAAAATGGCAGAAGCTCCACGCTTGGAGCGTGAATCCTGCGCTCCAAGCGTGGGATTGAGAGAGACAGCTGTCAGTTGCGAGAAAAGGAGGATTTTCAGGTTATAAAAAGGGCATAAGGCAACCCTAGAAGGGACATCTGATATTCTGAACAACTGAGGTCATTCGGAGGCGGAAGCTCTGGAGAGAGATCTCTTCTTCTACCTTTCTGTAGTTCTTTTAGTTTTTGTTTTTCAATTGAATTTTGGATTCTAGCCATGATAATGGTTGGTTAGAACCTCTTTGCTGTAGTTAGGGTCACGAACCCTTGTGAACCCCTGATACAATGGATTGAGTTTTTATGAATATATTTATCTTTGAATTTCGTTCTATTCTGATCGTATTGTTATTGTTATTATTAGATCCGATCAATCTAGTAAGTAATAATAAATCTGAGGATTAGGGCCAACAAGAGGGATCTGAGGTCCTTAATCCGGAAAGGGGATAGAACGACGGTATGAACATGATCTAGACATAGACATGATTCATATTGTAGATGTTTCAATTATCGATCTTTATGCTTGATCTCATATAGGGCACCTCAAGGAATTAGGGTTCTATATGAGATTAAAGGGTTAATTCCTCAAGGGATTGAGAATTAACTATTGATACCTTTATCTGATAATTATCTAAGTTCACGATTTATATATTAATACTTAACTTAATCCAGAGTAAAAGGTGGGGATCATTGGTGAGTGTTCCCTACTACAGCGCTTTTCTCATATATTTAAACCCTTATTTCATTTCTTTTTCAAAAAGAACCAAAAACAAGTCTTTTAAATTTACAAATCAAATTCCCACACAATCCTGACATTCGTGTCAAAAACCTTTTTGAAATATTTAATCTTAAAAGGAAGAGTTTTAATTGATTTAAACACACTCTCTGTGGATACGAACTTTGATTTATCACTGTATTACTTGCGCGATTCGGTACACTTGCCGATTCACGTCAGTTTCCACCAGAAAATCTTGGAATGGTAAGCTTTACAGATTTAAATGCATTAGTGCCAAATAAATCCCCCAATCCTCCATGGGAAGTCCCTTCCGTCTTAGTCTTGCTCTTATGATTCTGATCTAATTTTCTTTCCATCATTGTTAATTTCAAATTCATCTCCCTCAACAGGTTACCGATGGAATTAAACTGCTCGTCATGATGAGCCAGTCGGTTCATGCATTCTTCCAACGCACCTTGCTTAATAGTACTGCGAGTTCCCTCTGCCATGGATGGGTCAGAAGTTTCTCTCAATGAAAGCAACAAATTGATAGTATAAACTATCTAGAACACACAAACAACACTCAAGATATACGTATATTATTGTCAACGGCGATTCGAGAACACCGGCAACTCCAGAGAATTCAAGAAAGAGAGAAATGTGTTTGTTACAACAGACTTTTTCATACCTCTCCCGCTCATACCACTCTGTATTTAAAGACTGACACAATGCAATTGAAATTCAAAACGGTTGGGCCTCTATCACAAGCCCAACTTGTTATTCAATTAAATGACATAAAAGTGTAACGTTTGAGCCTCCACCAATTAAATGACATAAAAGTGTAACGTTTGGGCATCCACCAATTAAATGACACAAAAGTGTAACGTTTGGGCCTGCACCGACATGGCCCAGGGCCTCCACCTACAAGGCCCACTCACTTAGCCACTATTGTCTGTCACAAAGTCTTCAAGCCACGTTGGTCGTCTTCGTACTCTTGGTTCTGTCCTCTCCCTCAGAACAATGTCCTCTCCCTTCTCCATAGGTGCTTCTCGAGTCAGAACAGGGTCTGGGTTCGTATCACGAACTTCTGCCAAATAAAATTAAGACCATTCCAAACCTCTCATAATTCTGCAATAAGCACATTACAAATGGTAATGCGAGATGAAAATCCCATGAGTCAAGCTCCATAACAATTACGGAATAAACCCCATAAGTAGCTGCACTAGGAGCTCCTCTTACAGCTCCATCCGTATAAAGCTTAATAAAACCAAACGTTAGAGATTCTCATCAGACTAAAACATCCACGGATAAGGTAGATCATAAGTAAAAATGTCCATCATATCCACAAATTGTTGCTGTATAAAAGCGAAGTTGGAACTAAATTTATTTTTCCTTTTGGACTTTTTAATCATTTTATCAAGGTTATTATGTGAAGGGCCGGCTTGGCTCAGCGGTAAGCTTGCTTGCCGTGGTGTGTCAGGTCGCGGGTTCGAATCAGCCTCTCTGCAAAAAGCAGAGGAAAGGCTGCCTAGAGTATTCCCTTCCCCAGACACTCACGAAGTGGGTATTTGAACTGGGTCGGCCCTTTATCAAGGTTATTATGTACCTGTAAAAAAATAAAAGGAACGTAAAAAAAAAGGGAAAAGATGGGTCAAGGAGCATTACTCCGTCTGGCAACGTTATGTACTTGTAGTCACATACAATTGTTCACCTTTTTTCCTTTGTCATGAATTTTCTGGCACCCACTTAATACATGCCTAGAGATGTGCTTTTAATCGTTTCTTTTGTACCAAATAATAATACGATTTCTCAAGGTTTGCTATCGTATAATGATAGCATTTCTGCAGGTGAGAGCATATTGGTGCTTTGAATAGCTACCTAAAGGTTTAGAATCTTGGGTAATTTGTAAATTGTAATAATAAAGTCAAACTTTGATATTTTCTCATATGTTTCTTAAAAACTTTAACCTTGGATATTGTTTATTGCCTCATCCATTGTCAGATAATGCCTGAATGATATACTTTTAAGGGAAACTTCAAAAATCTCCCTATGAGTTTTTTCAATTATCACTTACCCCCTCACACAATTTTTGAATCATTTACCCCTATTTAAATTTTTCTTATCACTTACCCCCCGATTTAAAGTTTCTTTATCACTACATGTCCCATTATATATTGTTTTCCTCCTATTAGCTTACAAATTCCAAATTTTGGTTACTATTCAAAATTTGGAATTTTGACAACTCTTAAAGAAAATGCATGTAACTCAAGTGTATATTCCTTTTATAGTCCTCAATTCTATTCTTAGGGAAGCATGAAACTT
The DNA here is from genome assembly GCA_032173675.1 of Gastrolobium villosum. NCBI lineage: Eukaryota > Viridiplantae > Streptophyta > Magnoliopsida > Fabales > Fabaceae > Gastrolobium > Gastrolobium villosum. The sequence goes on from JAVKPL010000571.1 coordinate 132,825, forward strand.
TAGAGATCTATTGGGATTCCCATTAAAACTGTGAAAGCTGTTGTAAAATAAAAGATAACTACAAAATAATTAAAGATAAAGTAAGTAACTTGAAAAGTAATAACTAGAATAAAACATAGATAAGAGAGAAAAGTATAAGAATATATTCTGGTATTGTAATGATATTTTTCAATTCTTCTAATTGCATATTATCAACTCATAGTACTTACAGAAGTTACATATTATTTCTTTGGGGTTATGGATATCAGTATAATTATATTATTTATAACACTTCTTCTTGGATGTCCATTAAAATAATTTACCTCGTTAAAACCTTACTAAAGAAAACTCGGTGGGAAAAAACCCTAGTGAATGAAAAAGAGTATACATTTAATGTTGCAAGCGGCCTCGTTAAAAACTTTGCTAGGAAAACCCAATGGAACAAAACCTTGGTGAAGGAATTACTCCCCCTGATGATAACATCGGCTAATATCTTCGAGTCTGCAGATCTCTATCTTATATATCATCTTCTCAAAATTTGAAGTATGCAATGTCTTTGTAGATAAATTTGTCAAATTATCTCTTAAATAACTTTGTTGAATGCCATGAAATAGTTGTGCTTCCACTTGTGGGCAAAATTCCAATTGGGATCTAACTTTGTGTGAATCAGATAAACATCCTGCATTATTCTAGTATCTTTGTGTTTAAGAAGAATTATATCCTACTAATACACTTACAAATAAGAAAGGGAAAAAGTAAGGATAAGAGCGAGAAGTTGTGAGGTTATGAAGTCGAACACCCATTTTATTAATTTTATAACTCCCCCCTTGCATGTTCACCTTTTGTTATACGCTAATAAAATTGTCTCATTAAAAATCTTCCCAATAAAAATTCTGTGGGATAAAAATTTAGTGAAGGAAAAAAGAGTGCAATGCGTATGACTCTTCCTCTAAATATTGATTGTAATTATCATATTATAAAAATTAATTATGAGCTAATTAATATTGCCCCCTTAATTTAGCCATATAACAATTATTAAAGCTAATTAATCTTTTCATCAAGCCATACATAAGTGCCCTAATTGAATTGGGATATAGCACTTCAAGACTAAGAAGTTTTTCATTATTTTTTATGAGGTTGAAATGGATATTTTATTTATATCAAGTGATCTCACAACCATTGGGGTATTCAGTGCTTTATCCATATAAAATTTCTTTAAAATCTTCTCTATATAATTCAATTGATAGATAAATATTCTATTAAGATGATTATACCACATTCACATTTATTTCTTTAATTCATTTAATGATATTTGAAGATTTTTTCAACAATTTTTCTAGGGAAATTTTATATGCTTCAAGCATTTTGAATCCTTATGGGATTTTCATATAAATTTCACTATCAATTGAATGAGCCATATAAATAGGCTAAAATGACATCTATTAGACGCATACCAATTTTTTCATGTATTGCCAGACTAAGAAGATATTTGAAGGTGATTATATCCACCACAAGAGAATATATTTCATATAATAAATGCAGACGTTTACAAAATTCATTGTGCAACAAGTGTTTTATATCTTACTAAAGAAATTTCATTATATTTTTACACATTTGCACCCTGTTGGCTCTACACCTTCATGTGTTTGGACTATAGGTCCAAAAAATTTGCAATCGAATTATGTATTTATATTTTGGCCAATTATTTTCTGTCTACATTCATTAACAAATTAGCTTCAAGATCCTCGTCTTGTTTATTATTTCATTATTTGAAAAAAATATTGTCGAATACTATATCTTTACAATTCCAACATTTTTCTGTAATGACATAATTAATAGAGATGTCTTCATTTTATTTATTTTCAAGCACGTGAACCTCCCTTGAGGTTTAATGAAAATTATGTCTTCACGATCAGCAATTATCTGTATATTATGACCATCTTGATCATTTGCTCCTTTCCTCTTTTCGAAGATTTTTATCCTTGAAACCGATCATTTTTTTTCCATGTTTTAAGTGTAGTTTAGTTTTATTTGCACTCATAGATTGCAGGACATTAATTCGAATTGGAGAATTTATAGTTGGAACATTAGACTTGTTGGTCAGACAAACCATCTGACAGTCATATAATATTTTTTTCTCATAATTGCTTTGTGTGAGGATCTATATGAGATAATGATAATGCATTCTAATTAATACATTTTTCCAATTATTTATTCTCTCCCCTTCATGTTTGAAAGACTGATAACAATAAGCAAATATTAATTTAACAAAATCTCCAATTATTATTTCAAGATATTATATGACATTAATATCCTACATATATTTTTCAACTTTCATTGGGGACTCATCATTGTACATTGTGGTGGAGTAATTGGAATATAAATTGCACATCTAAAAATTATAAGATTATAAATATTTGGCTCATGGCCATAAGCCAATTGTAACGGAGAGAATTTATGATAACTTGTTGGCTTGGTGCGTATAATTGATGTTGCATAAAATATAGCATATTCCCATGCCAGGGAGCTTTGTTCTCATAAGCAATGTTCTATCTATTAATTGGAGTTCTGCTACTCCATTTCTGGTATGATAATGAGCAACAAATTGTTCGATTGTGATTCCAGTTGACATACAATAATTATTAAGAGTTTGAGATGTAAACTCACCAACATTATGAAGATGGATTGTATTTATCTTATAATCTAGGAATTATTTTCCTAATCTTATCACTTGAGCAAAAAATCTCACAAATTTCAAGTTGTGAGTTGGTAATAAACATACATGTGGCTATTTTGTAGGTGCATATACTAAATTCATATAATATCTAAGAGGTCCACATGTTGGGTGAATGAGCCCGTATATTTCATCCTATATGCATTTTTAAAATGCACGAGATTGAATCACAACTTTAACTGATGATAATTTCCAATGAGAACAAGCCGCACAAGAAAATTCAATAAATTGAAGAATCTTTTGGATCTTCAATGCATGATAATAAGAATTTTAATAATTTTTGCATCATGTTCGATCTGGGATTGTTTGACCGGTCATGCCAAATAAATAAAGCTATGATAATCAATATCCTTTTGATTTACCAAAGCATATTTTTCAACCATGGGAATATTAGTGTAGTACAAATCGGAAGAAAATCAGATAATTTCTACATTTGAAGTCTGAACGTGATATTATTTATAGCCAATTTTATATTTTTTTGGTAATTACAGACTAGCTCTTTTAGTCCTTCAATCAATTTTGTACTACCAATCATTGTATTAACATTGGCTTCATCCATACCAATATGTGTAACTACATGCATTACATATGGAAGCATTAAAATTGTTTTGTATATAAAAAACTAACAAAATAATTCAAATATGGAAAGACATCGTAATAGCAGTATCAATTGGATGAATATTATTAATAATTTGAAACGTGGCTAATGCATAATATAAGTTGATCATTAAATGCATTCAAAACCTAATTAATGTAATGCCTTAAAGCACCATAATAATTGGAAAACAAAACAACAATTTCAGTACTAAGACAGTTACAAGACTCAAGCTAATCATAAGGTATGTAAAAATCGCAGACAAAATAGTGGAGATTCAAACGAACAAATTAAATATTATATGTATAACAATCAATTCAAACGAAAACCCTCAGTTTAAAGGCTATCAAATTTACGTTCTATTCATAAAATTATTTCGCAATTTTTAAAAGATTATAAAAAAAAAATTAAATCTTCACCTTGAAATTTTTTTTCTCGTGTGAAGTCATTGCATAGATAATTTATTTTTGATGAACATTCAGACAATTTTTCTTGCTGCTTGGCTAACCTCGAATAAGTTCAGCCAGTTAGTTAATGAAGATTGGAATAATAACCGTTGCTGGTCACTAGGTTATACTGATTTTATTTTATTGATAAGGATACATTCTGGCATCACAATTCTTTCAAGATCCTTGCCCATCAAAAATCTCATATTTATGCTAGATTAAAGGGTATTGATCACCACCTTAGCATTCAGTACAACAATAACCTCGTCAATCTTCGTAAAAGCCTCTGGAGAGATCTTGAGACCATTCTTTTGAGAGAGGAGCTTACTTGGTTTCAGAGTCACGTAGCCTCTGGATCAAATATGGGACAAGAATACCAGGTTCTTTCATGCTAACGCTGTGACCAGAAGAAGAAGGAACATAATTGATCCGCTTAAGAATGATAATGTTGATTGGGTGTTGGATATTGACCAACTTATCACCCTTTCCTTGTCCTTCTTCATGAACCTGTATACCGAATATAATATATTGAGAGGCCAGCTCCCCATAAGGGTAATGTTCCCTCCGGCTCTTCGACTTAACCATACTGTGATGAATAAGGCTCCTTCCTCTGAGGAGATTAGGGATATTGTCTTCACGATGGGTAAGTTTAAAGCACCAGGTCCTGATGGTCTAGGTGCTGTGTTATTTCAATCTCAATGGGACAACATTGGAGGTTCTGTTTGTTATTTAATCAAGGAACACTTCCTTAACCCGCATCATATCCAGGAAGTTAACCGGGCATATATCTACCTTATTCCTAATTCGGATGGTCCTGAAACAATCAAGGAATTTCGCCCTATTATCCTTTGCATTGTTTCCTACAAGATTTTATCTAAGTTCCTAGCTGATTGTATTAAATTGCACATGCCCAACCTTGTATCTCCGAGCTAATGTAGCTTTGTTCATGGGCGCCATAACACTGACAAAGTGATCATGATGCAAGAGATCATCCATTCTATGAGGATCAAATGAGGGAAAATGGTTGGATGGCTATAAAAATTGACATGGAAAAGGCTTATGACTGCCTTAGTTGGGCTTTCATCCGAGATACACTAATGGATGTGGGATTCTCTGAGTCTTTGATCAATGTTATTTGCGCTTGTGTTTCTTCAGTGTCTATGAACCTTCTCTAGAACAGTCTTCTTGCCAGCTACTTTTGTCCTAGTCGTGGCATTAGGCAAGGGGATCCAATCTCCCCTTACCTATTCTTCCTTTGCATTGAACAGCTAGCTCATATGATCCAATCTGTTGTAGCTAGAAATAAATGGAAACCAGCTTCTCTAAGGAAAAATGGTCCGAGGATCTCTCATCTCTTCTTTGTGTACGACATTTTGCTTTTCACAAAGGCTTCCCTCGATCAAGCTAACCTGGTAAAGAGTATTTGGATAATTTTTGCCAAGCTTCCGGGCATAGAGTTAGCCAAGCCAAAACCAGAATGTTCTTCTCTAGAAATGTCCATACCAATAGAGCTAAAGAGATTAGTGACTTTCTTGGCTTTGGTATAATAAGAGACCTGGGAAAGTATTTGGGTATACCTCTCCATCAAGGGAGTGTCAAGAAGAGCTCATTCTCTCATGTTCAAAAATGTGTTCATAACAAGCTAAATTCCTGGAAATCTTTTGCTCCCTCCTTGGTAGGGCGAGTCACCCTTGCTAGAGCAGTCACCTCTGCGATCCCGACGTAATCGATACAGACGTCGATCATTCCTTCATCTATATGTGATGACATTGAAAAAAAACAAAAGTTTCATATGGGGATCAACTGCTAATCATCATAAAATGCACCTCATTAGTTGGCCGAAGAGTTGTACGCCCCTAGACAACTGAGGCTTAAATGTTAAATGTAACGTCTGGCAACTTGCAAGGATCAACGACTGTCCCCACACACTAACACAAGACTTTTCAGCGTACTTTGTCCTCACTCGCACACTTCATGGGAAAACTTCCCAGAAGGTCACCCATCCCAGAACTGCTCCAAGTCAAGCACGCTTAACTATGGAGTTCTTCTGTTATGGACTACCGAAAAGTAGATGCATCTTGTTAGTATAGGTAGTACCAATTAATTCTTATAAGTCATTCTCACTGTATTGTCCCACACCAGCACAGTCTTCTGTTATGGGCTCAAGGGAATTTGATCAGCCTTGAGCCTTGGGAGTTATGGAGGACGGGGGTTTCTGACCGCCTGAGGGCCGCCTTGAAGCCTCCTCCGGGACTCATTGGTGGCTCGGGCTTGACCTCTACTGTGAGGGCTATGCTGGCTCGAATGAAGGAGGATTCTTTGAAGACCACCTCTTTGCTTCAAACCTTTCAGGATCTTAATCAGAATCTTGACTTGCCTATTGTTGCAAACCCATCTCTTACTACTAAGGTGAAGGAGCTGAGTAAGTCCAAATCCGACCTGGAAATCAAGGTTCAAGAGTTTTCCTCTGAGCTGGACAAGGCCAGGAAGTATTTGGAGTCAGCCACAGCCAAGGCGGATGGTTTGAGTGCTGAGAAAGAATGTTTCTCAAAATCCATGGCTGACAAAGATGCCCAGCTCGAAAAGCTGCAGACCGACTTCGAGGAAGCTAAAGCCGTGGTTGCGAGGGTCGCTATCCAAGCTTTTGACAATGCTATTGCTCAAGCCCGAGTTTTGAACCCCGGCATAATTATTGACGGCATGGACGTGTCCTATGATGTGAAGGATGGTGCCATTGTTCCCGGAACTCCGGGCTTCGACTTTGTTGACGAGGAGGAGACCGAAGCTGAAACTCGTGAAGCCACTTCTCCTATTTCCCCATGTGCTACTGAATGAAAGGGTCAGAATGCCGACTTTATTTTCTATTTTGCTTATGGGGCCTTTGAGCCCCCTTTTTTATTTTTCTGAACATATTTGCTGCTTTGGGTCGGCTTTTTAAAACTTTTGTTTTAATTTCATTTTTCCAAGATCGTTGGTTTACTTCTCGTTTATTTTTCTGTCCGAGGTTCAATCTCGATCTCGTCGTACTCGACTTGGTTTTTTTGTTAGCCGATCTAGGATTATCTTTTGTTCGTCAACAAAAATTTTATTCCTTTATTTGATCGTGAAGCTCTTGAGGCTTCAATTATTTTAGTAGAAGTCGATATGCATTGATGACAAAATTTAAATAACTGCTCATTTTATTTGCATTTCACACGAAATCTATTTATAAGGCCGAGCTTGAGAGCTCATTTTATTTGCTTCGAAATAAATCTACCTACTGACTGGGCTTAATAGCTCGTCTTATTTTCGTAGAAGTAAATCTAACTGTTGACCGAGCTTAAGAGCTCGTCTTATTTTCTCAGAAGTCGGACTTTATGCCTAACTATAGTAGACCTTCAACTTGTCCGCGTTCCAAGTCCTCTTTATTGGCTTCTTGGAGATAGTTTCCAAGGTGTAGGCTCCTTTTCCCAGATTATCCTTGATCTTATAGGGGCCTTCCCAGTTTGCGGTGAGCTTTCCATCTCTGGCATTCTTGTTGCCGATGTCAACCCTCCTAAAGACTAAGTCGCCGCTCTGAAATGACCGAGGTCTGACCTTTTTATTGAATCTAGCAGTTACCATGCGCTTCGCCATCATATTCTTGTATCTGGCATTCTCCCTGCATTCATCCAGTAGGTCAAGTTCCACAAGGAGTGCCTCCTTGTTTTGGCCTTCGGTTCCTCGTAACCTTTGCACCGTCCTCCAGGATGGTTCACCGATTTCCACCGCAATCATGGCCTCACATCCATATGTCAGTTTGAAAGGGGTTTCTTCTGTGGCAGATTGGGTGCTGGTCCTGTAACCCCACAGGATGAGGTGTAGTTGTTGCACCCAGTTTCCTTTGGCTTCAAACAGTCTTTTCTTGAGTCCATTGATGATCACCTTGTTGGCAGACTCGGCTTGTCCGTTAGTCTGAGGGTGTTCAACTGATGCAAACCGATGTGTGATTTTGAAGTCGGTCATTAACTCTTGGAACTTTTTATTAGTAAATTGTGTTCCATTATCCGTGATGATCTCGGCAGGAATTCCAAATCGGCTAATCGGGTTCTTTCAAAGAATCTCTGTATCCTTCCCGAGGTAATGGTGGTGAGGGGTTCAGCCTCGATCCACTTGGTGAAATAGTCAACAGCCACTATCAACCACTTGAGTTGTGCTTCAGCTGCAAGTGAAGGTCCCAGTAGGTCCATTCCCCATTTGAAGAACGACCATGGTGTCGTGATAGTTTGCAACTCTTCTTGGGGTGCACGAAGGATCAGCGCATGCTTCTGACACTGTTCACATCTTCTGACATGCTCCTTCGCATCCGCCTCCATGGTTGGCCAGTAATATCCTTCCCTTAGTGCCTTCCTGGTTAGAGCTTTTCCTCCCATGTGATGTCCGCTTATGCCTTCATGGATCTCGGATAGCACATACTCAACTTCATTCTTATTTAGGCATTTCAGCATGGGTGTGTAGAAACCCTTTTTGTAGAGTTGCCCTTCTACTATGGTGAAGAAGGCCGAGTTCTTTACAAGCTTTCTGGCCTCTTGTGTTTCGTCTGCCAGGACGCCTTTTTCCAGGTAGGCCACTATTGGCCTTCTCCAGTCCTCGGTCTCAATTATTACCATGACATAGGTCGGCTCCAGGATGCTCTATTGTACTACAGTGCGATGGTTCCCTGAGCCTTCCGAGTTGGCGAGCTTCGATAGGATGTCAGCCCTACTGCTTGGTCGAACCACGAGCTGCTCGGGAATAATTTGTATTTTAGGAGCAAGAATACAGAGTAACAATCAGATTTGCCAACAGGAGCAACTTACTCTGACTAAGAGCAACCCTCTTCGACTATATGCAAGTGTACGTGTCAAGCAATATAGGGTGTTATAGCCCCAGATTTATCGTCCTCAGGGAGCAATTGTGAAGTAAGAAACGTTCAAGGAAACTTAATTTGTAAAAATAAAGAAAAGTAACTATTCTCGACCAAGCTTCACAAAGAGCAATCTCTAGTCAGCTAGTTAAACAATGTTAACCATTCTGAACCTAGATGAGAGCGGTGATAACATAGTATAATCATCGAATATAAAGGCATCAGTTTGAAGTAATTCAAAAGTAATTAGTGAGATGAGAGCAAAATCAACAGTGTAAACACAAGTTAGATATTGTGGAAAAATTTGCAACTAAAGTTTGACGTGGAGTTGATTTTTAAGAGAGTTAAGTAGGTGTTCACGGGCTCCATATTTTCATCCCTTTGGTTAACCCTGCTTGGTAGCATATTTTATAAGTGGAATCTGCTCCTTCCTTCACTTTGCCTTAGGGTAAGAAGAGAGCAAGGCCTTACTCTCCACCTTACTCCAGAGGTCTTAGAGTTAAACACAAGGAAACCATGCTGCCTTCTCAAAAGAGCATGGATTCACATGGCAGTGCTCCTCATTCCGGGTATTTCTCCCTCCTTTCTTCAGGCTAAACTACCCCAAGATCTTGAGACTACTCCACACGCCCTTGTCAGTGTTTCATCGACCGAGTGGTCCCGGGATGAGGTTGTCAGCCCAAGAGGTTTCACAGAATCAATATATTAAATCAAAGAGCAACTCAGATTTCATTTATAAAATATGTGTTCCTTACAAAGTTATCCTAAGACAAAAGGGATTACTTCTATGGAACCCTTACCTACTTAAGGAAAATGAGCTCCTAGTGAGCATTTTACTCAAGAGAAACAAAAGGAATAATAAAACTATCCTAGAATGGGGGGGTGTTGTTGTTATCCTCCTTTGCTGTGTTCCTTTTATAGAGCCCTTCATTAAATCCTCACTGTTCCTTTCATCAAGGGCTGTGCTTTCTTCAAATCCTCTCCAATAGTAGCTCTGCTCCTTGCCAACTCAGCTCTTCATAGGAACACTTTCCAATAGCAGCTTTACTCCTTGCCAGCGCAGCTCTTGATGGAAGTGGTCCCCCTTGCTTTTGGTTTCTTTTTGTGCGCAAGAATTCTGGAATCGGGGAGACACGCCCACTATTTCTGTTGTGGCTGATGTGGCGGCTCCTGATTGCTTCCTTTTCCTGCTTTTGTACTGTAGCAGGGAGACACCTCCACCTTCTCTGCTGATGCTAACGTGGAGGCTCCTGATTGCTTCCTTTTTCTGCTTTTGTGTTGTAGCAGGCTTTTATGCTCCCTTCTGCGCAGCATTCCTCCTTCTTTCCTCAATGTGCAGCCCCTTCTGTTGGGTCTTAGGTTTCCTGATCAAAACAAATTAACCCAATAATCATATGTGAAAAAGATAATGTTAATTTGCTCCAGCCTACTCTAATTCCCATTTCAAGTATTGCTCTAGTCTGCTTTTCAAAACAATTGCTCCTCATGGAAGAAGAAGGTCAAAGAGAGTGATTTGTAATCAAAACATGGGCCTTGTGGAACAATATGTACTTAATGGACCTCAACTCTTGAGGACCATCAACACCCCAAAACTAAACATTACTTGTCCCGAGTAATCCCTTACTACTGTCACTTTTCTTGCGCTAGGTTAATGCTCCTTGAGATTTATCGATGGAGAGTTAAACAGAACTTCTTCCGTTACTTCATTGGAGCATCCATCTGACTTGTGAGGTTCACCAGCTCCAGTGTTTGACCTCTTCCACTCTTTAGTCAGTTTTCTAATTGTGTTGCCTTAGGAATGAACTTTTGACTTCTTCTCTTGCTTCTTGGCTCCCCTCTTCATTTCTTTCTTCTTAGGTCTTTTGACTGGAAGTCAACTACCCTTGTCTTTGCATAGGGCTGACCTTCAACAGTGTGCTCTTTGAGCGGCTCTTGCTCCCAACTTTTGATGACTAGGGCCCTTTGTGCGCAATTCTTGGAGCAGAGGAGCCGACCCCCCTTTTTTTAAGAGAAAAGATCAGAGGTAGAGCAAGTTGGTTGAGCAGCTTGAAATTCCTTCCTTCAGCAACTTCATGAGTTCACCGACTATTAGAGCATCCGATTCTTGTGTAGTGCTTTTGAGCTTGGTGCTGCTCCAAATCAAATTGATGCTCTATGTTGCTTTGTCTAAATCTGTAAACTCTTCAAGGCATCTCAAGGAGCAAAAATCTGGACAAAAGAATCATTGGGTAGACCAGGACACTCAGGACGATGAACTAAACAAGAACTAAAAAAAAAAAAAATTAGAAAACAAGTAAATCAGAGTGGCGAATCCCTGGTACACCATAGAGGTTTTTTTTTTCTAGGAGAAAGTTAGACACATTTCTCTCCAAATATTCAGGCATTCGTTCCAAGAAAATTTAATCAAGTTAAAAGAGTAGAGAACGAATAAACCTGGGGTCACCGTAGTGACCCTTATTGCTCCTCGGTTTCTTGGTTTGCTCCACTGTAGGGAGCAGTCATTACTGCTTCTGGAGGGAAGATGTTTGGAAATGGTGGACATGGAGTTTGCCCCTTGAACTTTTCTCCCCAGTTACTGGCAAAGACTTGGTCACGAGCTCTGCAGTACAATCTGAGTTGAATGTCCTCTTCTCTGTTCTTCATCAACTCATCCCTTAGGAGCCTAATCTCCTCCTTCTAGTCATTTCTGTCCTCTTCATGGGCCTTTTCTTTTTCCTCCACCTTCTTTTTAAGTGATTCCACTGCTTTAACCAGGTCCTTCACCGTATTCTGCAAGCTCGAAGATCCTTCTCCTTCCTCGATCTTCCTTTTCTGAGGCTGTGGTTCAGCATTTTTTATCTGGTCCAGTTCTTTCTGCAGAGCTATCTTTTCTTTCTTGATGAGCAGGGTGGCTTCTTTAAAAGCTTGTAGCTCCTTTCCAACTGTATCCTCTAAGGCCTGCACCTGGATTGCCAGAAGATCTGCGCCGGGCCCAAACAGAGTGTGACAAGTAGTGTAACTTGTTTCAACTAAAAATTGCCTCCTTCCCTTATTTGTAGAGGCTCTCTTAAAGGGAAGTTTCTCCCTCCTTTGAGCTTTTCCGGGTTCCTCCTTCACACTGCCTGAAACTTCATTTTCTTCTTCTTCCCTCTCCTCTTTTTCTTCCTTCTCTTCTTTTTCTTCCTCTTCCTCACTTTCCATTCCTTCGTTGTCCCTGATTCTTCTTATCGTGGACTGGTCAATGTTAGACCCTTCTGGAATGGTTTCTTCCTTAATCGGAATAGTGGCCTTTAGACCAGCCCTTTTGCACATTTCAGTGACCAGACAGGGAAAGAAGAATAGGGAGTTCCTTGGTGCATTTGACACCAACTGTTTGTATACTATTCTTCCAACATCGAACTTTTTCTTGGTTAAGATGCAGAAAACCAGCACTGCTCTTTCCCAGTTAACTCTGGAGTCATTGCTTACAGGCATCAGATGGGAGTTTATGAAATGCATCCATACCTTTGCTTCGAACTTGAGGTGCTTCCTCAGGATAGACTCACTGGTTCCCCAAATTGCTCCTTCTGTGCCTATTTCTCGAAGCACCTCTCCAGTCATGGCTTCATCTCCTCGGCCAGCACAGTATCTATCGAACTCGTCTTGCTCAGTGGGAACTGAAGCCGTGTTGTATGCTTCGTTGATCTCTTCAGGAGAGAAGTCCGCTTTCACTTCTCTGATGAGGAGTTTTGGAAGATCTTCCTTCTTTAATCCTTCTAAAAATGCAGTTACAAACTCGGTACGAGCCCTTGAGGGAGGTTCAACGAATAGTTCCCAATCCAGCGATGCTATATCCTCTGTCAACCATCGCTCAAGTTCTCCATGCTTGGAGCTGCTGAAGATGATGCCTCGTTCTGGTGTGATTGTTCGGTCTATTGTGGTGTGGACCGCTTTAAGCTTTTTCCCTGTTCGAGTTCTTTTGTTAGAAGCGGAGGCAACAGGAGTGGTGGCTTTCTGGCGTGTCATGGTGTAAAGCTCTGAGTCAGGGGAGTGTGGTAAGAGGGAAAGGTTTTGCTCTCTGTGGGTTGAAGGAGATGCATGTATGAAGAATGTGGTTTTGTGTTTGTTTATAAAGGAAAGAGAGAAGGGAATGTGGGTTACGGTGAGTGTGGACAGGGGGGAGCGTGAGTTTTAATGCGTATGGGAAAAGTAACTGCTCTCTGCTTTGACGGTTCCTTCCTTTTTGAAAAACTGCCACCTCTGTTGATTGGAGTGGTGTGACAGCTACGACCTGGAGCTATTATCCTGCCATTGCTTCAGCCACTCAGTCTTCCTTCTTCTGTGAAATATGCCGCCCATTGCAGGCCCTTGGATGAAAAGGTGCAAGTGGGATCAGCCTACTCTAGAATTTGAGTTCAGAAGAACAAAGTTCTAGGTGTCGGTTGCTCCTTGTTTTTGGGATCAGGTTGCTTAGAGCAACCCCAAAACTAGCTTCCTGCAATGGTTAGCAATATATTTTTTTTTCTCTCTCTTTTTTTTTAAACAAAACATAAAAATAAATTTGGGTTGTCTCCCAGTAGCGCTTCGTTTATAGTCTTAGCTCGACTTGATGCTCCCTTGTTCAAACTTTGGCTGGGTCATTGAGATGAGAAGTCAGTTCATCATGCTCATTGATCCCCCTGTTGTACTTTTTAAGCCTGTGTCCATTTACCCTGAACGTTGCTCTAGATGTCTCATGAGCAATGGTAAATGCCCATTGGGGAATGCTTCAGTGATTTCATAAGGTCCTTCCCATCTTGATTTTAGCTTCCCAGGGAACAATTTCAGTCTGGATCGATACAGAAACACCTTGTCTCCAACTTCTAGCTCCTTTTCAATCAGCTTTTTTTCGTGCCACTTTTTCATCTGCTCCTTGTAGAGGTTGGCATTTTCATATGCCTTGCTCCGAAATTCTTCCAGTTCATTCAGTTGGAGCAACCTCTTTTCCCCAGCCAATTCGGCATCCATGTTTAACAAAGTGATTGCCCAAAATGCTTTGTGTTGGAGTTCCAAAGGTAAATGGCAAGCTTTTCCAAATACCAGTTTCTAGGGAGAGCAACCTATAGGTGTTCAGTAAGCTGTTCGATATGCCCATAGGGAGTCATCTAGTTTGCTGGACCAATCCTTCCTGTCTGGGTTCACCACCTTTTCCAGGATTCTTTTTATTTCCCTGTTGGACACCTCCACCTGCCCACTGGTCTGTGGGTGGTAGGGGGTGGCAATTTTGTGTTGTACTCCATATTTCTTCAGAAGTGATTGGAATTGTCTATTCACAAAATGTGTACCCCCATCACTGATGACTGCTCTGGGGGTTCCAAATCGGGTGAAAATATTTTTCTTGATAAACTTCAGCACTATCCTGGCATCATTGGTGGGGGTAGCAATGGCTTCTACCCATTCCGACACATAGTCGACTGCAACAAGTATATACTTGTTCCCAAAAGAAAGTGGGAAAGGTCCCATGAAATCAATGCCCCACACATCAAGCAACTCAATCTCCATTATTGGAACAAGGGACATTTCATGTTTTCTTGTAATGTTCCCTGCTCTTTGGCATCTGTCACATTTTTTAACAAAGATATTAGCATCTTTAAACATGGAGGGTCAGTACATACCTGACTGTAGTACTTTAGTTGCTGTTCTTGCTCCGGCAAAATGTCCCCCATAAGGGAAATTGTGGCATTGCACCAGTATCTTCTGTTGTTCTTCTTCAGGAATGCATCTTCGAAGTAGTTGGTCGGAACACCTTTTATAAAGCAAAGGGTCATCCCAAAAATACTGCTTAGCTTCATGATGGAATCTCCTTCTTCCTTGGTAACTTAAATGGTACGGTTCTATACCAGCAGCTAAGTAGTTTGCAATATCTGCAAACCAAGGAGCATTCTTTTCAGAGATCATTAATAGCTGCTCATCAGGGAATGTTTCCTTGATCTGGTCTTCTTCTTGTGAACTTCTCCTCTCTAATCGAAATAGGTGATCAGCGACCTTGTTGTCACTTCTTCTCCAGTCCTTGATCTCAGGGTCAAATTCTTGGAGCAATAGTACCCATCTGATCAATCTTGGCTTTGCGTCCTTCTTGGCAAATAGTTGTTTGATTGCTGAATGATCAGTGAATACTGTAAACTTGGAGCATATCAAATATGATCGGAATTTGTCACCTGCAAAAACAACTGACAACATTTCCTTCTTCGTTACTGTGTAGTTGGCTTGCACCGGAGTAAGGGTTCTGCTAGCGTAGTACACAGTTCTGAAGATTTTGTCCTTCTGTTTCCCAAGGACTGCTCCCAAGCCGAAGTCGCTGGCGTCACACATCAATTCGAAAGGAAGACTCCAATCTGGGCTTTGAATGATAGGAGCGGACACTAGCCTTGACTTGAGCTCCAGGAAGGCCGTCATGCATTTTTCATCAAAATTGAACTTTCTATCTTGCTCTAGAAGTTCACAGAGTGGTTTGGCAATCTTGGAAAAATCTTTAATGAAGCGCCTGTAGAACCCAGCATGTCCTAAGAAGCTTCTGATCCCTTTCACTGTGGTCGGGGGGAGGTAGCTTCTCAATTGCCTCCACCTTGGCTTTGTCCACTTCGAGGCCTTTGCTCGAGATCTTGTGTCCTAGCACAATGCCTTCTCTTACCATAAAGTGGCATTTTCCCAGTTTAGCACTAAATTGCTCTTGACACATCTTTTCAATACCTGTTCAAGGTTATTAAGACAAGTTGAAAAAGAGCAGCCAATAACAGAAAAATCATCCATGAAAATCTCTACTGCTTCTCCTACTAAATCAGTGAATAAAGCAAACATGCATCTTTGAAAAGTTGCGGGAGCATCACACAATCCAAACGACATTCTTTTGAATGCAAATGTCCCAAAAGGACATGTAAAGGTGGTTTTGTGCTGATCTTCAGGAGCAACCGGGATTTGGTTGTATCCCGAATACCCATCTAAGAAACAAAAGAATTCTTTTCCAGCCAGGTGATCAAGCATCTGGTCAATAAAAGGAAGAGGGAAATGATCCTTTCGGGTTGCATTATTCAAAATCCTATAATCTTGACAAATCCTCCACCCAGTTATCTTTTTGGTGGCTATTAACTCATGTTTATCATTTTCAACTACAGTAATGCCATCCTTTTTCGGAATGCATTGCACAGGAGCAACCCATTTGCTATCAGAGATAGGATAGATTATACCTGCATCAAGCCATTTGATGATTTCCTTTCTTACTACCTCCTTCATATTAGGGTTCAGTCTCCTTTGATGTTCTACAGACGAGCTATCAGGATCTTGGAGCAGAATCTTATGCATGCAAACTGCTGGGCTAATCCCCTTTATGTCAGCCATTGTCTCTGTAGTCCTTGAGCTTCTGTGTGAGCTGAAGTTCCTGTTCATGGGTTAGTAAAGAAGAAATAATCACAGGAAGAGTTTTTTCTTTACCCAAATAAATGTACTTTAGGTGTTCAGGCATTATTTCTTCTTTAGCTCCAAGTTAGGTTATGGCTGACATAAAGGGAATTAGCCCAGCAGTTTGCATGCATAAGATTCTGCTCCAAGATCATGACAGCTCGTCTGTGGAACATCAAAGGAGACTGAACCATAATATGAAGGAGGTAGTAAGAAAGGAAATCATCAAATGGCTTGATGCAGGTATAATTTGTCCTATCTCTGATAGCAAATGGGTTGCTCCTTTGCAATGCGTTCCGAAAAAGGTGGCATTACTGTAGTTGAGAATGATAAACATGAGTTAATAGCCACCAAAAAGATAACTGGGTGGAGGATTTGTCAAGATTATAGGAAGTTGAAAGGATCATTTCCCTCTTCCTTTTATTGACCAGATGCTTGATCACCTGGCTGGAAAAGAATTCTTTTGTTTCTTATATGGGTATTCGGGATACAACCAAATCCCGGTTGCTCTGGAAGATCAGCACAAAACCACCTTTACATGTCCTTTTGGGACATTTGCATTCAGAATAATGTCATTTGGATTGTGTAATGCCCCCGCAACTTTTCAAAGATGCATGTTTGCTTTATTCACTGATTTAGTAGGAGAAGCAGTAGAGATTTTCATGGATGATTTTTCTGTTATTGGCTGCTCTTTTTCTACTTGTCTTAATAACCTTGAACAGGTATTGAAAAGATGTGTCAAGAGCAATTTTGTGCTAAACTGGGAAAAATGCCACTTTATGGTAAGAGAAGGCATTGTGCTAGGACATAAGATCTCAAGCAAAGGCCTCGAAGTGGACAAAGCCAAGGTGGAGGCAATTGAGAAGCCACCTCCCCCGACCACAGTGAAACGGATCAAAAGCTCTTAGGACATGCTGGGTTCTACAGGCGCTTCATTAAAGACTTTTCCAAGATTGCCAAACCACTCTGTGAACTTCTGGAGCAAGATAGAAAGTTCAATTTTGATGAAAAATGCATGACAGCCTTCCTGGAGCTCAAGTCAAGGCTAGTGTCCGCTCCTATCATTCAAAGCCCAGATTGAGGTCTCGGCTTTCGAATTGATGTGTGACGCCAGCGATTTCAGCTTGGGAGAAGTACTTGGGCAACGGAAGGACAAAATCTTCAGAACTGTGTACTACGCTAGCAGAACCCTTACTCCGGTGCAGGCCAACTACACAGTAACGGAGAAGGAAATGTTGGCAGTTGTTTTTGCATGTGATAAATTCCGGTCATATTTGATATGCTCCAAAGTTACAGTATTCACTGATCATTCAGCAATTAAGCAACTATTTGCCAAGAAGGACGCAAAGCCAAGATTGATTAGATGGGTACTATTGCTCCAAGAATTTGACCTTGAGATCAAGGACCGGAGAGGAAGTGACAACAAGGTCGCTGATCACCTATTTCGATTAGAGAGGAGAAGTTCACAAGAAGAAGATCAGGTCAAAGGAAACATTCCCTGATGAGCAGCTATTAATGATCTCTGAAAAGAATGCTCCTTGGTTTGCAGATATTGCAAACTACTTGGCTGCTGGTATAGAACCGTACCATTTATGTTACCAAGGAAGAAGGAGATTCCATCATGAAGCTAAGCAGTATTTTTGGGACGACCCTTTGCTTTATAAAAGGTGTTCCGACCAACTACTTCGAAGATGCATTCCTGAAGAAGAACAACAGAAGATACTGGAGCAATGCCACAATTTCCCTTATGGGGGACATTTTGCCTGAGCAAGAATAGCAGTTAAAGTGCTACAGTCAGGTATGTACTGGCCTTCCCTGTTTAAAGATGTTAATATCTTTGTTGAAAAATGTGACAAATGCCAAAGAACAGGGAACATTACAAGAAAACATGAAGTGCCCCTTGTTCCAATAATGGAGATTGAGTTGTTTGATGTGTGGGGCATTGATTTCATGGGACCTTTTCCACTTTCTTTTGGGAACAAGTATATACTTGTTGCAGTCGACTATGTGTCGAAATGGGTAGAAGCCATTGCTACCCCCACCAATGATGCTAGGGTGGTGCTGAAGTTTATCAAGAAAAATATTTTCACCCGATTTGGAACCCCCGGAGCAGTCATCAGTGATGGGGGTACACATTTTGTGAATAGATAATTCCAAACACTTCTGAAGAAATATGGAGTGCAACACAAAATTGCCACCCCCTACCACCCACAGACCAGTGGGCAGGTGGAGGTGTCCAACAGGGAAATAAAAAGAATCCTGGAAAAGGTGGTGAACCCAGACAGGAAGGATTGGACCAGCAAACTAGATTACTCCCTATGGGCGTATCGAACAGCTTACTGAACACCTATAGGTTGCTCTCCCTAGAAACTGGTATTTGGAAAAGCTTGCCATTTACCTTTGGAACTCCAAACACAAAGCATTTTGGGCAATCACTTTGTTAAACATGGATGCCGAATTGGCTGGGGAAAAGAGGTTGCTCCAACTGAATGAACTGGAAGAATTTCGGAGCAAGGCATATGAAAATGCCAACCTCTACAAGGAGCAGATGAAAAAGTGGCACGATAAAAAGCTGACCGAAAAGGAGCTAGAAGTTGGAGACAAGGTGTTGCTGTATCGATCCAGATTGAAATTGTTCCCTGGGAAGCCGAAATCAAGATGGGAAGGACCTTATGAAATCACTGAAGCATTCCCCAATGGGCATTTACCATTGCTCATGAGACATCTGGAGCAACATTCAGGGTAAATGGACACAGACTTAAAAAGTACAACAAGGGGATCAATGAGCATGATGAACTGACTTCTCATCTCAATGACCCAGCCAAAGTTTGAACAAGGGAGCATCAAGTCAAGCTAAGACTATAAACGAAGCGCTACTGAATTCAAATTTATTTTTATGTTTTGTTTTTAAAAAAAAAGAGAGAGAAAAAAAATATATTGCTAACCAGTGCAGGAAGCTAGCTAAGCAACCTATAAACCGACACCTAGAACTTTGTTCTTCTGAACTCAAATTCTAGGTAGGCTGATCCCACTTGCACCCAGATTGGGCGGCATATTTGAGTGGCTATGTTTGTCGTTGTAAAAAAACAGAGGTGGCTTTTCAAAGCAGAGAGCAGTTACTAACGCATTGCACGCTCCCCCTGTCCACACTCACCGTGAACCCACGGTCCCTTCTCTCTTTCCTTTATAAACAAACACAAAACCACATTCTTCATACATGGTCTTCCTTCGACCCACAGAGAGCAAAACCTTTCCCTACCACACTCCCCTGACTCAGAGCTTTACACCATGACCCGCCAAAGCCACCACTCCTGTTGCGCTTCTAACAAAAGAACTCGAACAGGGAAAAAGCTTAAAGCGGTCCACACCACAATAGACCAACAATCATACCAGAACGAGGCATCATCTTCAGCAGCTCCAAGCATGGAGAACTTGAGCGATGGTTGACAGAGGATATAGCATCGCTGGATTGGGAACTGTTCGTTGAACCTCCCTCAAGGGCTCGCACCGAGTTTGTAACTGCATTTTTAGAAGGAGTAAAAAAGGAAGATCTCCCAAAACTCCTCATCAAAGAAGTGGACTTCTCTCCTGAAGAGATCAACGAAGCATACAACACGGCTTCAGTTCCCACTGAGCAAGATGAGTTCGATAGATACTGTGCTGGCTGAGGAGATGAAGCCATATTCGAGAAATAAAGAAAAAATAAAAAAAAATGAAGAAGAAGTCATAAACTCCCGATCTGATGCCTGTAAGGATGAGTTAAAGAAAATGAGTTTTCTGCATCTTCAAGGCGATGTGAAGAATAGTATACAAACAGTTGGTGTCAAAATGCACCAAGGGAACCCCTATTCTTTCCCTGTCTGGTCACTGAAATGTGCAAAAGGGCTCAAAGGATTCCGATTAAGGAAGAAACTTCCAGAAGGGTCTAACATTGACCAGTCCACGATAAGAAGAATCAGGGACAACGAAGGAATGGAAAGTGAGGAAGAGGAAGAAAAAGAAGAGAAGGAAGAAAAAAGAGGAGAGGGAAGAAGAAGAAAATGAAGTTTCAGGCAGTGTTTTAGTACAAATAAGGGAAGGAGGCAAGTGAAACAGTTACACTTGTCAAACTCTGTTTGGGCCTGCGCATATCTTCTAGCAATCCAGGTGCAGGCCTTAGAGGATACAGTTGGAAAGGAGCTACAAGCTTTGAAAGAAGCCACCCTGCTCACCGAGAAAGAAAAGATAGCCCTACAGAGAGAACTGGACCAGATAAAAAATGTTGAACCACAGCCTCAGAAAAGGAAGATCGAGGAAGGAGAAGGATCTTCGAACTTGCAGAATACGGTGAAGGACCTGGTGAAAGCAGTGGAATCACTGAAAAAGAAGATGGAGGAAAAAGAACAGGCCCATGAAGAGGACAGAAATGACTGGAAGGAGGAGATTAGGCTCCTAAAGGATGAGTTGATGAAGAACAGAGAAGAAGACATTCAACTCAGATTGTATTGCAGGGCTCGTGACCAAGTCTTTGCCAGTAACTGGGGAGAAAAGTTCAAGGGGAAAACTCCATATCCACCATTTCCAAACATCTTTCCGCCAGAAGCAATAATGATTGCTCCCTACCTTGGAGCAGACCAAGGAACTGAGGAGCAATAAGGGTTACTACGGTGACCCCAGGTTTATTCGTTCTCTATTCTTTTAACTTGATTAAATTTTCTTGGAACGAATGCCTGAATATTTGGAGTAGAAATGTGTCTGACTTGCTCCTAGAAAAAAAAACCTCTGTGGTGTACCAGGGATTCGCCACTCTGATTTACTTGTTTTCTAATTTTTGTTTTTAGTTCTTGTTTAGTTCATCGTCCTGAGTGTCCTGGTCTACCCAATGATTCTTTTGTCCAGATTTTTGCTCCTTGAGATGCCTTGAAAAATTGCAACTTTTGGATGCG